>CAUYQV010037954.1:0-32759 GCA_963574575.1 Galagoides demidoff
GCGCCTGTGGTCCCAGCTACTTGGGAGGCGGAGGCAGGAGACTCGCTTGAGCCCAGGAGTTGGAGGTTGCTATGAGCTGTGATGCCATGGCACTCTACCCAGGGGGATAGCTTGAAGCTCCGTCTCAAAAAAAAAAAAAAAGCCCAACCCATGTCTCACTGGGCTAAAATCAGAGGCTTGATTTTTAAAATCTGGAGGCTCCAGGGAGAGTCCATCTCCTTGCCTTTTCTGGTCATTAGAGGCTACCTACATTTGTGAGTTTCTAGGCCCCTTTTGCTACATTTCCAGCACAACTTGTATTCCTCATTCGTTTGCTGCAACTCTCTTTGACCTCCTCATTCCATCTTTATAGACCTTTGTAATTACATAGGGCCCACCTGATAATTCAGTTTATGCTCTATTTTAATTAAGGTAATCTGATTAGTAGCCTTAATCTGGTTAACATCTTAATTTCCTTTGCCATGTAATATAATGTATTCACAGGTTCTGGGAAGTAAGACATCAACATCTTTGTTGTATCATTATTCTGCCTGCCACTGTACTCAATAACTATTTGCTACAGGAATTACTCATTTCTGAGTTACACATAAAAGTTGAGCTCTAATAACACAGCTTAGTTGCTCTTGTATTATGTATGTTTGTAAGAATACCATGAAGTATACAAATGAGAAAGAACTTACAATTTTTTTCTTTTTGAGACAGAGTCTCAAACTGTGGCCCTTGGTAGAGTGCCACGATGTCATAGTTCACAGCAACCTTCAACTGGGCCTCAAGCACTCCTCTTGCCTCCATTTTTCTATTTTTTTTTTTTTTTTTGGTAGAGACAGTCTCACTTTATTGCCCTCAATAGAGTGCTGTGGCATCACACAGCTCACGGCAACCTCCAACTCCTGGGCATAGGTGATTCTCTTGCCTCAGCCTCCCGAGTAGCTGGGATCACAGGTGCCTACCAGAACACCCAGCTAGTTTTCTGATGTACTTTGGCCAGGGCTGGGTTTGAACCTGTCACCTTGGGTATATGGGTCCTGCGCTGTACCCATTGAGCCACAGGCACTGCCCGTTGTTTTTCTATTTTTAATAGAGATGGGGTCTCACTTTTGCTCAGGCTGGTCTGGAACTCATGAGCTCAAGCAAACCACCTCCCTCGGCCTCCCAGAGTGCTAGATTACAGGTGTGAGCCACTGCGCCCAGCCTAACTCACAACTCTTGTGTCCTGCCCCAGTGTTTTGTTTTCTTTCCTTGTAAAGTTGCAAATTTTCCACTTTATTCATTGTGTTATTTGTACATTTCTTGGTGACATAAATTAGAAAATGTAGACTGATAGCATTTATAAGAATTTATTCATTTTAAAAATGGTTACTAACTTGTTTATCACTTAGGAAAATGTGATATGAATGTTCTTATAGTATTGGCTGTGAACACTGTAAATCAAATCTAGGTAATGGATATGGTATACTTCACATGCCCAGATTATTTTATGTGACTTTTCTAGGTACTGTCAAAACGAAAAGATAAAATCTAGTTGAGGGTAAAACTTTAGAAATAGGGGATAAGAGACGGTGAAAAGGCATACAATGGTCAGGATTCAGTATTTTCATTTATTTAAAGTTTATTTTTAATTTTTGAAGATTTGATATTTTACAAAAAGCCTAAATTGGGGGGTTTGTTTGTTAAAGACAGGTTCTTGTTCTGTCACAGTGGGTGGAATATAGTGACAAGATAATAGGTCACAGCAGATATCTCTTGAGGGTGAAATATCAAGTAATTTGTATTTTCTTCTTGATATCATCTATAGTATTGTGTGTTTTTACAGTAACATATATTTAGCTTACAATCAGAAAAAGGATTTTTTTAAAGCTAAACTTTATTGGAACTAAGTAGCCTAAGAACAAAGAGGATTCCTTCTGCCTATGATACAACAAAAAATAGCCATTGCTAACTAGAGCCTTGGTTTAATTTGATAAATTGAAAGTTTAAAAGAAGCTTTAATGCAGTTTTAGAAATTGTTCCTACCCAGAGCCAGTAAGAATTTATATGGGCCAATTGAAAGAATTATTTCACTTACTTGAATATCAGATTACTTCAGGGGTATAGGTCATGCTAGTAAAAATGTGATACTTTTATGATAGTGTTAAATCTTTTATAGAGGGCCGGGCTGATTCCTATAATCCAAGTACTTGAGGAGGTCAAGGTGGAAGAATTGCTTGAGACCAGCTGGGGAAACCCTGTCTCCATGAAAAAAAAATAATAACTGAGCCTGGTGGCATGTGGCTGCAGTCTTTGATACTTTGGGGGGCGGGGGGGGGGGTGAGTCAGTAGGATCACTTGAGCCTAAGAATTTCAGGCTACAGTGAGCTATGATCGTGTTACTACACCCCAGCCTGGACAATAGAGTGAGACTCTGTCTCTTACCAAACCCCACCAGCCCCCCCCCCCCCAAAAAAAAACACCTAAGCAATATATAGCCAAGAAAGAGGATGGGTGACAGAGATTTTGTTTCTACCAAAGATAAAAAAATAAAAAATTACTTGGGCATGGTAGTACGTGCCTGTAGTCTACCTGGGAGGCTGAGGCAGGAGGATCACTTGAGCATAAGAGTTCAAGGCTACAGTGTGCTATGATGGTGCCACTGCACACCAGCATGAACAACAGAGCAATACCCTATCTCAAAAAAAATCAATCTTTTATAGAGGTAGGATTTGAAAATTAAAAGGAACTTTAGAAGTCATTTGGTTGGATCCCCTCAATTTATAGGTGAAGAAAAAGCCCAGGCGGGAAAGCTGATTTGTTTAAAAATCACATAGCTCATCACAGGCTGATCAAAGACATATTTTGTTTCTGATCCCTGTGCCTTAGCCCTTTTACTTCCTTTTCCAGATAGTCATCAGTGAATAATAATGCCTTAGGAGGTGGACATGGAGGGTTGCACAAATGTGGCATCAGACACCATCATTAATCAACAGTATGTTAAGTGCCTGAGATGTACCCAGAACATGTTACAGACCAAGGGTGGAAAGAGGAATACATGAAAAATCTTTTGGAGAGACAGACATATAAAACAGTATAATAAATGCTGTTAGAGAAGTATGTGTAAAGTACTAGGGGAGCTCGAGAAAGATGGCTTCACAAAGGAAGTATCACTTAAGCTACGTCATTTGGCCTTTGCTCAAAGTATAATGAATGAAATCTTATACCATAAATGTTTTTAAAAATTTTTCCCTTAAGTTAGAAAACTAGGGGGAAAACAATTTTATTCTCTTATTCGGAATTTTAGATGATTTAAATATTAACATAGTGTGAAAGAAACATAAACTCTTCCAAACCACCAAGATTTTACTTCTATGTAAAATCTGAAATGGCTCCTCTTAGTGGGTATTTCTGGTTTTGGCTCTCCAGAATCTTTAATCCCCATCTTGTAGCAGAAGCATGCAACTTGCATAATACAGGATGGACATAAAGTTTGTGTGCTATTTACTAAGTTAAACTATTTTAAATTGCACATGAACTTTTATGTCCACCCTGTATTAAGATTTCAGACTATTGTTGGGAGAAGAGTGAATTTCCCATGTAGTGTTCCTTCGTATATTCAGATGAATACCATTGAAAAAAATAACGTGTAAGTATGTTCAGTGTGTATGAAGAGTAGGTTGCATGAGGGATTGAATTAATGCTACAGTAGAAATGTTCCATTTTTCTGTCATAAAGGTCATAAAGGACTGTTAAAAAGTAATTGAGGCTGGCACAATGTCTCACACCTGTAATCTTAGCACTCTGGGAGGCCAAGGTGGGTGGATTGCTTGAGCTCAGGAGTTCGAGACCAGCCTGAGCAAGAGTGAGACCCTGTCACCTGTAGCACAATAGTTACGGCGCCAGCCACATACACCGAGGCTGGGTTTGAAACCAGCCCAGGCCAGCTAAACAACAATGACAACTGCAACAAAAAAAATAGCCAGGCATTGTAGTGGGTGCCAGTAGTCCCAGCTACTTGGGAGACTAAGGCAAGAGAATGGCTTAAGCCCAAGAGTTGGAGGTTGCTGTGAGCTGTGACACCACAGCACTCTACCAAGGGAGACATAGTGAGACTCTGTCTCCAAAAAAATAAATAAATAATAGGGAAACTAGCTGGGCGGTGTGGTTGGCATCTGTAGCCCCAACTACTCCGGAGGCTGAAGCAAGGGGATTATTTGAGCGCAAGAGTTTGAGGTTGCTATGAGCTACCCAGGGCAATAGAGTGAGACTCTTGTCTCAAAAAGAGAAAAGAAAAGAAAGAAAAGTGATTGATTCAAATTTGGTTTTATAGAACATCAAAAATGTTTCTACCTATGATTGGTTATTTTAAGTTTAAATGTTCACCCTTTATCTGACTTGGCAGTGAAATAATTACCATCATATAGTGATATTTTCATCTGTTGCCATGTGAATTCACTGAATTTGTTGAGATAGGGCTCCAGATTAGAGATATACATATAGATATTAGCAATATCTTGGTTAATTGGTTAATTAAAGTAACAAATGAAATATATGTAAATGAACTTGTTACAAGTAAAATATTTACTGCTATTATATATAATTGGACACGTGTACAGGTTGAGTATCTCTAATCCAAAAGTCTAAAGTTCTCCAGTGAGCATTTCTGTGTATGTCATGTTGGCACTCAAAAACTTTAGGATTTTGGGCGGCTCCTATGGCTCAAAAGAGTAGGGCACCGGCCCCATATGCCAGAGGTGGCCGGTTCAAACCCAGCCCCAGCCAAAAACTGCAAAAAAAAAAAAAAAATTCACGATTTTGGAACATTTCTGATTTCAGGTTTTTGGATTAGGGATTGCAGTATATATATTCAGAGGGAAAATAAATCAAATTGTTGTATATGGTTTGTCATCTTGTTTTCTTTTCTTTCTTTTTATTTTAGAGACAGGATCGAGATTTCTCTCTCACCCGGCTAGAGTACAGTGACTAGTCATAGCCCACTGCAGTTTCAAACTTGTGGGCTCAAGCAAAACTGGCCTCCTCCCACCTCAGCCTCCTAGGTAACTAGGACTTTAGGCACGTAGCCCCAGGCCCAGCTAATTGTTGTTGTTTTTTTTTTTTTTTTTTGCAGGGGAGGATAGATTTCTGTTTTTGATGAGGACAAGATCTTGTTTTGTTGACCAGGCTCTTCTTGAACTCCTGGTCCCAAGAGAACCCTTCACTTTAGTGTCCCAAACTGCTGGGATTAAAAGTGTGAACTACCACACCCAGCCCATCATTTTCTTTATTAAAATAAGTTATTACAGAAACTTTGTTTATCTGGAACTCTTAAAGAATAAATCATTCCAAATAATAGAATTCCACGTAGCCTAATTTCTCAATACTTGTTCAGGTTTTCCCCGGTTTAAATTTTGCTCTAAATATATTTTATAGTTACTTTCTTAAGTAAAGTAAATAAAAATAACCCTACTTTTTATTTATGGTCCAAGTAATTATGAGCATTTTTTTTTGAGACAAAAGCTGTTGCCCTGGGTAGAGGGCCATGGCGTCACAGCTCACAGCAACCTCCAACTCATGGCCTTAAGTGATTCTTTTGCCTCAGCTTCCCAAGTAGCTGGGACTACAGGCGCCCGCCACAACACCCAGCTATTTTTTGGTTGCAGTTGTCATTGTTGTTCAGCTGGCCCGAGTTGCGTTCCAACCCGCCAGCCTTGGTGTATGTGGCTAGCGCCATAACCACTATGCTACAGGCGCCGAGCCTGTTACGAGCATTGTCTGTTGTGTTGTGCAGCAGTGGAAGTTGCTAAGGTTGCTTGTAAAAAAATAATGAAGTGCTTAAAGACCTTGTGTGTGCATTACATCCTTTTTAACCTACCTGGCCCTAATTCCTGTCACATTTTGTTCCTTGGCTTATAGCACCTTTTCTAAATGGTAAAGAATTTGAAGGCATATTGCCATTCCTTTACACAATTGTATATGGCATAGGAGTACGTTGGCTCAAAATACTAATAGTGGTCCTGGCTTGGAGAAGCTTAATAAACATTTATTGGTTGAATGGATATGGTAATACTGTCAAGTGTTGCTTACCTAGGAGGATAGGTTCTGAGAAATCTATCATTAGACAGTTTCATTCTTGCATAGACAACATAGCCTGAACTTATACAAACCTAGAAGATATAGCCTACTACACACCTAGGCTATAAACCTGTACAACGTATTACTGTACTGACTAAATACCATAGGCAGTTATAACGCAGTGGTGTTTGTGTGTCTAAACATATAAAGACGTAGAAAAGGCACAATCAAAATACAGTATTATAATCTTATGGAGCCACCATTGTATTTGTTGTCTGTCACTGACTACAATGTTATGCTAAATGTAACTATTACAAAGTTGTCAACCATACCCTCTTTCTTAATTGTATAAGGAGAGTAGATATTTGAGGAGAAAAAAAATCACATTGGCATTTGCCAAAGATAATTTTCATACCATCTTAAAATTCAAGAACTTGAAAATACCTCAATAAAAATATATCTCAGGCTGTAAGTCTTCTGCAAGCCAACTTTATCTGGCAAAAATCCATGCCATTTGCTGTCACCTCAAAAAGAAAAAGACAGCTGTCAGGGACTCCCTTCTATTAATATTATTTTTATACCCTCTCTAGCTGCTGTATCTTTGCTGAACTAAAAGCTTCAAGGAAATGAAAAGTACTTCCTCACAACTGAGTGTTGATCAGACCCATGCTAGCTACCAAATATGATAAAATCCTGGATATCTAGAAACTTTTTAATCTAAAACTAAGAGTATGCTTTAAATAATTATCTGTGTACATCTTCATTTATCGTATTCTTTCACTCTTGCATACAGACTGGTTAGGTATTTTGGAGTGGGAATGGCATGCTTCCGCATTTGTTTTCCTTACCCCAGTATTTTTCTACAAACCTCGTTTAAAACACTTACAGAATTATGTACTAAATAGCTACCTATGTGTTGAAGGCTGGACAAAGCCAGCTTTCTTTTTTTGTTGTTTGTTTTTTGTTTTGTTTTGTTTTTTGAGACAGAGTCTCAAGCTGTCCCCCTGGCTAGAGTGCTATGGTGTCATAACTCACAGCAACCTCCAACTCTTGGGCTGAAGTGATCCTCTTGGCTCAGTTTTTCTATTTTTAGTAGAGATGGGGGTCTCACTCAGGCTCAGGCTGGTCTCAGACTCCTAAGCTCAAGCAATCCATGTGCATCGGCCTCCCAGAGTGCTAAGATTACAGGCGTGAGCCACCCCGCCCAGCCTACAAAGCCAACTTTCTATAAAGCTCTTTTACACTCTGGTCACTGGTTTTATAGCTTTTACATTTTCTCTTGTGTCCCATTTCATTGGACAGTGGGGTCTTTCCATTCCTTTACTGATGGACTTAAGTATTTTGTTTTGTTTTGTAACTAAAAATGTTGTCATGAACATACTTATAAGTGTGTGTATGTGTGTGTGTGTGTATACAGAGGGTGCCAAAATGTATACACGTTATAAGAAAGGAAAAAAACTGGCCAGGCACAGTCTCTTGGAGGCCTAGGCGAGTGGATTGCCTGAGCTCACAGTTTCAAGACCAGCCTGAGCAAGATGGAGACCCCATCTCTAAAAATAGCCAGACGTTATGGGAGACACCTGTAGTCCCAACTACTTGGGAGGCTGAGACAAGAGAATTGTTTGAGCCCTAGAATTTGAGGTTGCTGTGGGCTGTGATGCCAGGGCACTGTATCGAGGGTGACAAGTGAGAGAGACTGTCTCAAAAAAAAAAGAAAGAAAGAAAGATAAAAAAATTGCAGTAAAATTGTAATACTCACTATATACCAGTAACAAAAGATGAAGACAAGTTACACTGAGCATCCCTTGTAATTGCAGAAGTCAGACACTACTTAAGTACTGACTTTGAGACAGGTTTTTCATTTCTTAAAATGTGTATTCGTCTTTTTTTTTTTTTTTTGGCACTCTCTGCTGATGTCTATAGGATAGTTTCCTAGAGTTTGTTTTGCTAAGTCAAAAGTTATACACATTTAACATTTCCATATATGTTTTCAAATGACACTCCACACAATGAGAACAAAACTTTATAAGCCTGCTACCAGTTCATGAGCATTTATTTTTCCTGCATCTTCAACAACATAGTTGCTAGATCTGTTGATCCAGAAACATGAGCTGGTTATATTATCTTTGATTTATGGTTTCCACAAATAGTCTTCAAAATAGATGGTTTTAGTATATGTGCTGCCGAAGCAAGCACCAAAATAGAGGGTTTTAATATTTTCTTTTTATTGTTTCCGAACCTATTCAAGTATGAATGTGCTATCAAAAACAAGACAAGTCCCTTTTTTTATTACAGGCATGTAACATCTTTTAAGGAAGTTATTTTATCATTCTTTGCCAAATATTTCTCTTCTTGGATTTTTTGGTAGTTATCATGGGTGCTATTAAACAAGTTCTTTAAATTTTTTTAAAATTCAGGTACATAATAGTTGTATATCTTTGTAGGGTACACATGATGCTTTGTTATAGGCACATGATGTGAATTAATAAAATCAGGGTAATTGGGGTATCACTTCACACATTTAACATTTCTTTGTGTTAAGAACATTTCAATTCTACTCTTTTAGTTATTTTAAAGTATATCCTAATTTACTGTTAATTACAGTCACTTTGTAGTGTATTTCTTATCAACCTGCCAAATCAGAATATTTACTTCAAATATTTGCACTTGTAACAAGTTCAGGTTCAATAGCTTTTATAGTTTAATAGCTTTCAAAAAACTTGGTGGGGGTTTTTTGCTAAAATTTATACATGATCACTTTGAAATACCCCTTGAGTTTTACTAAGCAGCTAACACAGATCTCGTAGGGATTGAACAATAATTTAGGACATGTTAAAAGAGACTTTATTAATCCAAACAAACATTAAATAAATAAGAGCCTTATTTATTTGTTACTTGCTTGCAGGTGGATTCACCAATGAACTTGAAGCATCCTCATGACCTAGTCATATTAATGAGACAAGAAACAACAGTTAACTACCTCAAAGAATTGGAGGTGAGGCAACTGAACACATAAAATGGAGTTGAAACTTACTGTATTTCACAGGTGCTATTTTGTTCAGAGAAAAGCTAAAGTGTATTATTTCTTAAGCATTATTTCTACTATACTACCTTCAGATCATGTTTTTTTTAATCATCTTATCAAAGTGATATTTGAGCAACAGTAAGAGAAACAGACTACCCTAGGTTGAGTATATACCTGGCACTTAACTCACTTATCTTTGAACAAAGTTTTTATGTTTAAGTTTTTCATTAACTATGAACAATTATAATCTTTGATGATATTCTTAGAAAAGAATTTGGATAAAATTTTTTTGAGGTAGAATGGGATAGAATGCAGTGGTGTGATCATAACTCACTACAACCTCAATTCCTAGGCTCAAGGGATCCCCCTGCCTTGGGACTATGGGCATGCACCAGTATGCCTAGCTTTTCTCTATTTTCTGTAGAGATGGGGTCTGGCTCTTGCTCAGGCTGATCTTGAACTCCTGGCCTCAAGCAGTTCTCAGGCCTTGGCTTCTCAGAGTGCTGTGATTATAGGCATGAGCTATTGCACCTGGCCTTAAAGTAGTATTTTAAGATAGTGAGAGTAATATGATAGTATTTTATCTGAATATACAAGGAAATGATAATACAGAGTCAGGATAATGATAACTTTGGAAAATGAGAGAGGGATTTACAAGCTGTAAAGAAGAACTTTCATTGCAGTTTGGCCGGGCCATGTTTGAACCCGCCACCCTCAGTATATGGGGCTGGCGCCCTACTCACTGATCCACAGGCACCATACAAGAAGAACTTTCATAACTCCTATTTTGGTCCTTTTTTAAAAAACAACTGAAGCAAATATGGTAAAGTGCTAGCATGTGATAGATACAGGTGGTAGAAACACAAATGCTTATGTTATTCCTCTGTATGTTTGAAAAAATAAATATTTTACAAGTGCAAATAGTTCACCTGGAACAACCAGCCAGCAATAGCATCACGCTCTGTGTCTTGAAACAAACCCATGGGCTTGGGCAATTTAGGAAAATTTTAATGCAGAGCCATTCTGTGTCAGGGAAGTTAAGTTGGCAGTACCTTATGGGTATTCAGAAATCCTATGATAAAGGCATCTGTGTGTCAATATGATAAATATCATGTTGTCCATACTTTCTGTCTATGGATATCTTTTCTAGAGCAGCTTACATTTGTTGACTAAGTTAACTACGGGCATTCTCCAAATCCTTGTCTTCCTTCCAAGAGTATCCTCTGGCCTCTTTAGCACTCTTGAATTATTTCTCTTCAGTGGTATTTGGTCTAAAATATTAGAAGACTCCATTCTGTTCTTATTTTCTTTTCAACAGAAACAATTAGTTGCTCAAAAAATTCATATAGAAGAGAATGAGGACAGAGACACAGGACTGGAACAGAGACATAATAAAGAAGATCCAGACTGCATCAAAGCCAAGGTGCCCTTAGGGGACCTGGATCTGTATGATGGCACATACATAACTCTAGAGAGCAAAGACATCAGGTAAAGAGATTCTCTTTGCAAACTTAAAATTTGTTTTTCCAAGCAGACCTTTTCCCAATTATTTCTTAAGATGAGTTTATTGGAATTCAGAAGTTCAAAATGCATACTACATGTAAAATTCTTAGAAATTTATTAAAATACTCAGCCCCTTAGTAGAAAATCAAATAATTCATAGTAAAGGAAAAAAAAAACTACAAATTTCGATAAACATGTGGAAAAAACATTTCTCATAAATGGTGTAAATAGGTACAAATTAAAACATTTAGATAGTTTTTATCTACCAAATCCAGAAGGGGAAATCAAAAAATCAATAACTAGTAAGTGTAGAGGCTGTCAATAGAAGTGTAAATTGGTTTAACATTTTTAGAAATAACTTAGCAGAATTATATTAATTTTTTAAAGTCCACAATCTTAAACGTTCTGTGACCTACTTATTATTTTTCCTCTAGTTCTTGATTTACCCCCTTAATTTGAACTCTGAAAATGTTTGACTGTCTGTGGCAGCTAGTTGAAAAAGTATAAAGTTGGCTAATATTGGTTGCAAAGTTGAGATGTTATGACAATGTGGGAAAAATTTGACATTTCTTAAAGTGTTGCTTTTTTCACCTTTCATTCATTCATCGCTTCTCACTTCTTGAATTTAGCCCTGAAGATTATATAGACACAGAATCTCCTGTCCCTCCAGACCCTGAGCAACCTGATTGTACTAAAATACTAGAGCTTCCATATAGTATACATGCTTTTCAGCACTTACGAGTAAGTAGAAAATTTCAGGGGTTTTTTTTCTTTGTTTTTGCATTTTGTTTTCATTTGGTCTCTCACTTATACAAGCTATTTTTCTCTTCTCTCCTTCCAGACAACTTTGTAATTTTATAAATGTCTATACAGGTGGTAGAAACACAAATGTTATTCCTCTGTATGTTTGAGGAATGTTTTATAGTTCCTTGAAAATAAATGCTACAAGATACTGAATTACTTGTGATCTCTTATATCCTTTGACTGTGTTTTTTCAATCTTTTTCTTCTTTGCAGGGTGTACAAGAGAGAGTTAATCTTTCTGCACCTCTATTACCTAAAGAAGATCCGATCTTCACATATTTATCTAAACGGTTAGGAAGAAGTATAGATGACATAGGTCACCTCATTCATGAAGGCCTGCAGAAGGTAAGTCATTAATGACTTAGAGAGCCAGAAAGCACTGTGTAAACACAAGATATTTTTCTCTCACAAAATACATGCCTAGCTTGTTTTTATCTAGCAGGAGTGGCCAACCTGCAGCCTACAAGCCACATGCTCATTGTGTGAGGATTTTTTTGTTTATCTGTGATGCTAGGTATTATGAGAGTATGCATGAACCTTTTATTTTGCTCAGCTTTCATTAGTGTTTGTTTATTTAATGTGTGGCCCAAGACAACTCTTCTTCATCCAGTGTGCAGCCAAGAAGAGAAAAGGATAACTCTAGTAGAGGATGATTTAAAATTATGATTACATTAATGTAGATTATGTAGATAAATGCTAAGGGAGAAACATGAAAAGAGTAGTCTCCTTTACCAGGAAGAGATGCTGAAAAGTTTTATTAAACTAATTCATGAAAAATTATAAACTAATACCAGCAATAGTGCTTATAGGCTAGATTACATATATATAGTATGGGAAAAGATTTACTGTTTTAGTGTCTGTGGTGTATCTACACAAAACACATAGATTGTCACTGTTCTGTGAACCAGAGAAAGAATCACCACCCGCAAAAGAAAATCTTCTGTAATTTTATGTTACTCATTTATTTATTTGAGACCGGGTCTTGTTCTGTCACTAGAGTGTACTGGCATCATTATATCTCACTACAACCTCAAACTTCTGAGTGCAAGTGATCCTCCTGCCTCAGCCTTACAAGGGGCTGGGACTACAGGTACAGGCCACCACGCTGCAGCAAATTTTTCTATTTTTGGTAAAAATGGGGTCTCACTCTTGCTCAGGCCCGCCTCAAGCAATCCTCCTGCCTAGACCTCCCAAAGTACTAGGATTACAGGTGTGAGCCGCCATGCCCAGCAAATCTTCAATAATGTTTTTTCAAGAAAACATCCACTTTACAAAAATGAAATAGGAAAATTTGTAACATGAGCCAAGAATTTAAATGCATCTGTCATTCAGGATGACATGGGAATTTAGAAAACAGTTTTTGCTCTTCTCTGTGCCTTAAGGAGTATCATAAAATGCAGGTTAGTTTTTAAGCTACTTTAATTATAGTGATGTAAAATAAGATGTACAATTGCAATATTTATATACACTTTGTTGAAATACATAGCTCTGTGTATCAAAACAGGACTTTATAGATAAGAGATAGTTTGACTTTCAATTCATCATATGATTATTTTATAGCTAAGTTACCATCTTCATCTTGTTTTTCTGAAGATAATGTAAAACATTTCCATTCCAGAACTTGATAAGGGAAAACTGGCCCAAGATTTTACAATATTCTTCAGAGGATGTTTAGTTGAGAGTAGACCATAGTGGTAAGTGTTCTGTAGAAAATTAGAGGGTAACTGGGTAGCCACATTAGATTAAGCAGTTGAGTTTAACCTCTCTGGAAGGGTAAAATTGAAGCTAATACCTGAATGACAAGAAGGAACAAATATTCAAAGATCAGGGAAGAGCATCATAGGCCAAGGCAGAGGCCTTAAAGGCGGCATGAGCTCAAGTGGTACCGTGTTTTCCCCAAAATAAGACCTACCCAAAAAATAAGCCCTAGCAGGATTTCTATGCATCTGTTAAATATAAGCCCTACTCCAATAAGACCTAGCGTATCTGCATAGCCACACCATGCATTTCAGCACGGGGTGGTAAGGAAGACTGGAATACCTTTTATCTGCCACAGCTCCTTTCTCCAATCTGTTCACACTTGCACAGGTGCATGTGTGGTAACCGCCATCACAGGCATCCTATTGCACACGTGTGAATGGCTAGGGGAAAGGAGTTCACGCATCACTAGCACCAGCCCCACCAACAAGGTCAGCTACCCCTGTCAGGTTCCAGAAGAAGATGACTTAACTATATTTGAATAAATGTACATTGTTGCATTATACTTAATAAAAATAAGACATCCCCTGAAAATAAGCCCTAGTGTGTCTTCTTGAGGAAAAAATAAATATAAGACAGTGTCTTATTTTCAGGGAAACACGGTATATAGTGTGCTTAGACCACCATAACAAAATACTGCTCCAGACTATTTCTACTCAAAACACTTCTGATACCAAATGTGTGTGGGGTTTCCTTACACCAGCTAATTCTCCCAGTGCCAAGTATATGTCCTTCCCAATTCTGACTTAACTCCCTGGAAGTTAAGCATAAACCCCATAGGTTAGGAAATCAGTCCCAGAAGACTGCCCTGACTTCAGAGGCCAATTACAAGTCAAGGCCACCCAACCACCATCAGTTCCTATCACCCCCTCCTCAAATTCCATAATTTGCTGGAGCAGCTCACAGAACTAAGGAAAGCATCATTAGTATTGATTTATTAAAAAGGAAATCAAATTTACGGACAATCAGGTATAAGATATGCATAAGACGAGGTGTGGGGGAGGGGTTCACAGATTTGCTGTGTCCTCCCTAGGCACAGCTCCTCCTAGCACCTTGAAATGTTCACCAACTCAGAAACTCTCCAAACTCTTTGTCATTTAGTTTTGTCTTTTTTTATGGAGGTCTCACTATGTAAGCACAATAGATTACATTATAGGCCGTTAGTGATTAAATCATTCTCTAGCACCTCTCTCCTTCCCAGGAGGCAGGGACTGGTAGTTGGAGGTTGCTAAAAGTTTCATCCTACTCATTCGTTGTTTTTTCTGGGACCAGTAAATGTCCTGAAGCTATCTGTGGGCTATCAGCTACCAGCCACCTTATTAGGGGAAAAAAAAACACTCTTATCATTCCTGTGATAACACAGGTTTTAGGAAATGTGTGTCAGGAACTGGGGACAAAGACTAAATATATGTTTATACTACAGACTTGGTGGCTTAAACAATAGAAGTTTATTTGGAGGGTGAGAAGTCCAAGATCAAGGTGCCCACAGCTCAGTTCCTCGTGAGGGCTCTCTTCTTGGCTTGCAGACAACCACCTTCCTTTGTGTCCTCACATGTCCTCTTCTGTGTGCATGCATGAAGAGAGAGAGAGCACTGACCCTTTAAATTTGGGCCCCAAACCTTATAAGCTCATTTAATGTTTATCCTTTCTTCACAGGCCCCATAACACTTCAACATATGAATTTGGGAGGTGGAGGAGGCAAACATTGAGTTCCTAACCCTGTGGCGTGTAACCAAATTCAGGCTAATATGGCTGGAGGCTGGTGAGCATGGTAGGGAAGGAAGCCAGAGAAACAGGCCAGCACCAGAGAACATAGGGCTCCGAAAGCCAGAGTGAGGACTTTGATTCCAAAGTGTACTGAGAACTGAGTGAGGACTTTGATTCTCCAAGTGTACTGAGAAGTGAGAGCAGAGAAGCAATATAATCAATTATTTTCCTAAAGATCACTCAAATAGTTATACAGATAGGTCACTGAAAGGAACAAAACTGGAAATAGACCAGTTAGAAGGCTCTTGGAATAGTTCAGGAGAAGGACGAAGATGGTTTGGACTAGAAATGATTTGTAATGGAAATGGAGGGACATGACCCTTTCTGGGATATGTTTAGGAGTTTAGAAGCTGTTGAGGTAGACTTGGGGAATGAGAGCAAGAGAAGAATCAAAGATAACTCCTAAATTGTTGACCTGAGCAACTCGAAGGAGGAGCAGGGTTAGGGCTATTAAATTTGAAATACCTAAATGCATCTAGAATTGCGTGTGAAGTTAGAGCTGGTTGCCTAGTTAGAGAATAACTTAAATAGGGAGTGCAGCCTGGGTAACAGAGTGAGACCCTGTCTCTAAAACAAAAAAAGCAGTGGGAGTATGAAGCCAGGGGACTAGATATCATCTGAAGGAAAAGAGACATTTGAGAAGAAGCCAACTTTAGACCTGGGGTCCTCCCACATTTAGCAGGCAAAATAGACCAGGCAAGGTGTTGTGGAGAATGTAGTATTCTTAAGAACCAAGAGAAAAGATGTTGAAAGGAAGAAGGGAGCAACTAACAGTAACATTCAAACATTTACAAATGTAAAGTTTTTTGGTGCGTGTTTTTTTTTTTGACATACCTGGTAGTGGACAAATTGGTAGAAAAGAACTAATTATACTTGGAAGAGACTTTATAAGAAATCTTATGTAAAGACTTTTCTTTACAGCATTGGTTGATTTGGGGAAAAAAAAGAAAACTTTCTCAAAAGGCTCTTAAGAGTAAAACCTCAATCACAAGCCAATTGTATAAGAACGTACTATCCCTTAACCAAGTTTTCAAGTGGTAGTTCAGGTAATATGTACTGAATATGGTACTAAAATCTTTAATTGCATCATTCAAAAATCATAATTTTTTTGAAGATAGAATACTTAAGGATGAATATTGTAGGACTGTATTTTAACCTTAAAAGTAACTTTAAAAAATAAACTATTTTAAACCATATTTAACTAAATGTAAACTATTTTTGATTATAATTGGTCCTCATAAAAAATTCAGACTATAAAATTTATTTTAAAAGAATAAAAAATAATAATTTTGAACCTAGGTTGAATATATTCTTTTAATTTCCTTTTTTTTTTTTATGGAGACAGAGCCTCAAGCTGTCCCCCTGGGTAGAGTGCTGTGGCATCACAGCTCACAGCAATCTCCAACTCCTGGGCTCAAGGAGTCTCCTGCCTCAACCTGGGACTACAGATGCCCGCCACAACGCCCAGCTATTTTTTGGTTGCAGCTGTCATTGTTGTTTGGCTGGCCCGGGCTGGATTCAAACCCATCACCTTAGATGTATGTGGCTGGCACCTTAGCCACTTGAGCCATAGGCGCCAAGCCTTTTTTTTTTTTTTTTTTTTTTAAGACAGAGCTTTACTCTGTTGCCCCTGCTACAGTACAGTAGTGTCATCATAGCTCACTGCAGCCTTAAACTCCTAGGCTCAAGCATGTGCCACTACGCCTGGCTAATTTTTCTCTTTTTTAGAGACAGGGGTCTCACTCTTGCTCCAGCTAGGCGAGAGCTCCTTATCTCAAGCTGTCCTACTGTCTTGGCCTCCCAAAGTGCTAGGATTACAGGCAGGAGCCATCACACCCAACCTGTAATATATTCTTCTGGAGTTTGTTTTTACACATCTTTTTAGTTAAAACTTAATTATTCCCATAAGATACATTTTTAAGGCCTTTTAGATACATGTTACCAAATTATCCTCCAGAAATACTGTAGTAACTTAACATTTCTACAGTTAATATCTAAATTTAATATATGACATAGAAAAAATAAATATCATATAATATAGTGTGTCTAATAATAAATTTTGGTATTCCTTTTAACCTTTGCTAGTTAGTAAAAGAAAAACTTGTATCTTTTTAATTTCTTTTTCCTTGTGAAGTTACACATATTTCTTAGCTGTTTCATATTTTTGAATTGTCTGTGTTTTTGCCCATTTTCTCTTGTCTTTTTGGCTTTATATTTAGATTTCTAGAGACAGAGTTGCTCTGTCACCCTAGCTAGAGTGCAGTGGCATGATCAGACCTCACTGCAACCTCAAACTCCTGGGCTACATCTCCCAAGTAGCTGGGACTATAGGCGCATGCCACAGTGCCCAGCTAATTATATGGTTACATTTTTTTAATGAACTCTTTGTTTATCAAAGATATTAAACTTTGGCATTCATGTAAATAAATATTTCCCCCAGGTTATATTAAACTTTATTATTTTTTTCCCCAGCAGAAATTTAAAAGTTTATTTGGGTTTAAACTTATTTACATCAAGTTTTTGACGTGGTCAGGTTTAATGTTCTCACCTTTGTATGGTTAAAATTCAGTATATGTTAGAGGACAAAAACAAATTCTCAGACACAAAAGGAGCAAGCATATCTGAACTTCTGTTTAACGTGACTAAATCTTTTACTTAATTACTACTTACTAAAGATTTAGTTTATTTGTTTAAGACAGGATCTTGCTCTGTTCCCCAGTAGAGTGCAGTGGCATCATAGCACACTGTCGTCTCCAATTCCTGGGCTCAAGTGATCTTCCTGCCTCAGCCTCCTGAGTAGCTGGGACTACAGGCACATGCTACCACATCCAGCTAAGTTTTCTGTTTTTTGGAGAGACAGGGTCTCTATCACCCAGGTTGGTCTTGAACTTCTAGACTCAAGCAATCCTCCCACCTCTGGCTTCCAAAGTGCTAGGATTACCAGTGTTAGACACCATACCCAGCCATAGTTTAGGAGTTTTTTGGTTTGGTTTGGGGTGGGGGTTTTTTTGTTTTTTCTTTTTTTAAGACACAGACTCACTCTTTTGCCCCTGGTAGAGTCGGGTTTTTAATCATAGCTCACTACAACCCCTAGCTCGTGGGCTCAAGCGATCCTCCTGTTTCAGCCTCCTGAGTAGCTGGGACTATAAGCACATGCCACCACACCTGGCTAATTTTTCTATTTGTGGTAGACATGGGATCTTGCTCTTATGCAGGCTGGTCTTGAACTCCTGACTTCAAGCAGTCCTGCTTTGGCCTCCCAGAGTGCTAGCATTATAGGAGTGAGCACCATGCCCAGCCCAGAATTCAGTTTGTAACAGCTTGAATGTTTGAATTAGATTCTAAACACAAATGAAAAATTAACAAATAATAATTCATAAGTCTATAATCTGCTGAAGTTTGTACCTTCACTGAGATATTACATAAATAGATGACTTTGTAAAATGTTAATTTCAAGAATGTCATATTGGAGCTACTGGCATTTCTAAATAGATTGGGTCTTAACTTCTGAAGTCCTGAAATAGGACCCAATAAGTTATGGCCACTTGAGTGGGTTTTTCAGCTTTTATTTCCACCTTGGAATGATAGTCTGGAGTTGCATGGTCTGTATAGGAAGATCATACCCTAATGCATATGCTCAGCTGATGATTACGACTCGTTTGGCAGCTGTAGTTTATTTGTACTTTGTCCTCTGATTTATCATTACTCTCACTAGTTTTGCTCTTCATCTTAAATTTTAGAAGAGCTAGCGTATTAAGGTACTCTTTGATTTAATAAAAAAATAAAATAAAGGTACTGTTTGAGCATTCTAAATAAAAGAAACTATATTGAATTGTGTTTGATTCTCATTGTGTTTGTTTCATCTCTAGAACTCTTCCTCATGGGTACTGTATAACATGGCCTCATTTTACTGGAGAATAAAGAACGAGCCATATCAGGTAGTGGAGTGTGCCATGCGAGCACTTCATTTCTCTTCCAGGTAAGATTTCTCTTCTTCTGGATGTGATTTTCATCACTTTCTACATTCCAAAGGTCTGGTTAAAAAAAACAATACATAATAAAACAATAAAAGCAGCTTTGCATTATACTTTCATTATACTGTCCTCCATCCTTGTTGAAAGAAATTAGTTCCATCACGGAGAAAATCATGGATATCAAAAAGTTCAAAGCAATGATTGCGTAATATACTTTTTATTTCCAATAAGGAAAAAATGTAGAGAGCTACCAAAAAAAATACACATTTTAAGGAAAAAACTATATTAAAATTATAATACTCAATATCAATATATACTGATAACATGTGTTATCTTGTGTATTCTATCTGTATCTCTTGTGATTGCAGAACTCAAATGTGACTAGAGTACTAACAATTCTAATACAGTTTTTTCTTTTCTTAAAATGTGTATGCATTTTTCTGGCACCCATAATGTAGATGCCCTGTGGTTCCCTTGAGACTTGAATACAAGGACCTTGACTAGAGGAATTAATTCAATTTTTTTCTTAAAACAAATATAAGCCCTAAATAAATTTAAAAATCATAAAATTTCTGCCAGTCTTTATTTTTATGGCAAAATTTGGAGTTATTATATTAACAACCATAAATAATTGGCTCGGTGCCCGTAGCTCAGGTAAGTAGGGCACCAGCCACATACACCAAAGCTGATGAGTTCAAGCCTGGCCCTGGCCTGTTAAAACAACAATGACAGCTGCAACCAAAAAATAGCCAGGCATTATGGCGGGCACCTGTAGTCTCAGCTACTCAGGAGGCTGAGGCAAGAGAATCGCTGAAGCCCAAGAGTTGGAGGTTGCTGTGAGATTTGACGCCATGGCACTCTACCAAGGGTGACATAGTGAGCCTCTGCCTAAAAAAAAAAAAAAAACACCATCAATAATTAAAAAATGAAACATTATGATTATTTTCTCCACCTGAATGTATATGCAGAGTTATTTTCCTAAGCACAATAACTTTGAATGTGGCTTGGCATGGTGGCTCACACCTAGAATCCTAGCACTTTAGAAGGCCAAGGCAGGTAGATTGCCTGAGCTCAGGAGTTCAAGACCAGCCTGAGCCAAAGCAAGAACCCATCTCTAAAAATAGCCAAGTGGTGTGGTGGATGCCTGTAGTCCCAGCTACTTGGGAGACTGAGGCAAGAGGATCACTTGTGCCCAAGAGTTGGAGATTGCTGTGAACTATCATGCCACAGCACTCTACCAAGGGCCACAAAGTAAGACTCTGTCATAAATAAATAAATAAATAAAACAACTATGAAAGTTATGTTTTCTTGTCAAATAGTTATAGATAATCATGGAGTACATGCTTCTCCTAACATCTAGTTACATCTCTCCTCTTTTAGGCACAATAAAGACATTGCACTGGTCAATTTGGCAAATGTTCTACACAGAGCCCATTTCTCTGCTGATGCTGCTGTCGTGGTCCATGCAGCTCTGGATGACAGTGACTTCTTCACTAGCTATTACACTTTGGGGAATATATATGCAGTAAATACTACTTTTTGTTTCATGAGCCATCCCAGTTGCTACTTTCTTCTGTTTTTATTTTCTCAATAGAATGTTACTTTTTTCCCTTCCTCCTTTGTTCTTAACAATGGAAATGAAGAAATTTGGAAGAAAATGCCTCAGTATAATAGTGTATCATAATTGTTCTAGTCTCTTGAGATAAAAAAGAAAGAAAAACAATTAAATTGATTGGAATTTTAAACTTCTTCAAGATACACCTCTTAAGAATAGCTGTAACTTCCAACTAAACCATCCTATAGCATACCTTCATATTGAGGGGATGTGGCACTAGTCACAATAATGTTTACTGTAGAATAAGATGTAGGTATGATCTCAGAAATCAGTACGGGGTTTAGACAGATGTAACCAGGCCATGGCTAATGTTTATTTCCCCTCTGTGTGTGTATATGTGTGTGTGTGTTTTTGTCTCTTCAGATGCTTGGGGAGTATAACCACTCAGTGCTCTGTTATGACCATGCTTTACAGGCCAAACCTGGGTTTGAGCAAGCTATAAAGAGGAAGCATGCTGTCCTTTGTCAGCAAAAACTCGAGCAGAAATTGGAGGCTCAACATAGGTAATTAAGAGAAAAATATTTGCTGAAGCACTGGTACCATAGAATCTTAGATTTGTGTAAGATGGTTTCACTGTTAATTTGATCATTAGAATTAAGAAAGAAACTTCTTCACTGCTGTAAGAACTACCATTTTCTCCAACGCCTAGTGGTTTAGCATAGTTCAAGTGCTTGTGTAGAAGACTATCTTTTTAATATTATGGATTCCAGGAACTAGAAAACATTTGTGGTAAAAGCTGTCAGTTGAATCTTTACAGTTTTCCTCATTGATGTTTTTTTTTCATGAAGTCAGGTGGGAGTGGGGAGGCCCATGGATACTCACTAATTCTGTTGATTACATTTTTATTTCCATAAAATACACAGTCAGTAAAATCACTTACATATGCAATATTTGATCTTTCTCCCTTTTGGTTTCTAATATTGGGCTATCATTGTGTTCGTTAAGTGGCATTAAGACAATTATTTGGCCCAGATTTTAATCATATTTGTATGTACAATACTGGATATCTATTGTACTTGGCCCTTGTATTATACTTAGTAAAATATATGTTTGATTCCATAAATAATAGTGCTAGTTAAGAAATGTCACATCACTCAAAAGCAAATTATTCACATCTCAGAATTAGCCTCAACGTTTTCAGTCTACTTTGGTTATTAGAGAATTAAAAAGTACTCATTAAACTCTTGTAGTTGCTGATTTTCCAGTCTGTGTAAGTATAGTATAACTTACATACTATAACAAAGAATAACAGCTTCTTATTTATAACTGATTCTTTTATGCCATATTAAAATTTGCACTGGCTGAACTTCTCCCAATGTTAAGCTCTTAACAATCAAACTAGCTGTCTTTTACACAATCTGTATAGCTCCTAAAATCTCTATATATTAATCTACTAGGTAATAAGGTTTTTGTGACTAAATATAAGCAGGCACTGATCTATTAAAATCAGGTAGTGGAGAGTCTTCCTTTCTAAGGAGAGTATCTGTGGTTTTTCCAAACGTCTATAACAAATAAGCTACAGTATAAAAGTAAGCAACTGTGCCTAACTCTTACCCTGTCTTTAGGCAAAATCAGAGGAAAATGGAGGCCAGGATTCTAGGAAGACTTTGAATGTCAGTGGAACTTATCCAAAAGAGAAATATTTAAACTTTAGGGTATATTTTGATTTTTTTTTTTTTTTAGTACCTAAAAAGTGCAACACACTACTTGATGTCAAATGTTTAAGAGAAGAATTTCACATTTATCTTTTTATCCCAAGTTTTAATAAGAATGTTTATTTAGCCTAGTTATTCTTGAACTGTGGTCTGAGATTGTGTGTTAAATACATGTAGAAGGGAAAATCTTAGTAATTATTGCTGAGAACCAGAAAAATCTATACATTTAAGTGGGTTTTATAAATTCATAATTTTAAAGCTCTAACTTTTTCCTGGTATTAAAACATGTTAAGATCTCTCCAGCGAACACTGAATGAGTTAAAAGAGTATCAAAAGCAGCACGACCACTACCTGAGACAGCAGGAGATCCTAGAAAAACATAAACTGATTCAGGAGGAACAAATCTTAAGAAATATCATACATGAGACTCAGATGGCAAAAGAGGCACAGTTAGGTAAGTAGTGACTCCAAATAACTGAAGGCAGGTTAGGAAATTCACTCCTAGCATGCTTTACTTTTGTTAACTTTCATGTATGTAGCCTGATAGCAATATAATGTTCTGTTTATAATGTTTATAGGTCTTAAAATTAAGATTCATTACAGAAGGTGCATCAGGAGGCCTGGGGGGCTACTTTGTCCCCTTTGCTCTTTTTAATTTACATTTTGAAATAAGTCCAGGCACAGTGGCTCACACGTGTAACCCCATTGCTGTGGGAGGGTTAGGGGGAGGATCCTTAAGGCTCAGAGTTCATGACAAGCTGGGGCAACACGGTGAGACCCCACCTCTAGAAAAAAAAAAATCCTTACTACTCAGGAGGCTGAGAAAGAGGGATTGCTTGAGGCTGGTAGTTTGATGCTATAATGAGCTATGATCAGGACTTTGCACTCCAACCTGGGTGACAAGACAAACCCCTGTTTCAAAAAAAAGAAGAAGCGGAGGAGCCACTAGTTGTTTCTCTCTGTCTTCCTTCTTTTGGCCGGGGCCGGGTTTTGGTATATGGGGCTGGCACCCTACTCTGAGCCATAGGCACTGCCCTTTGTCTCCCTTCTTGCAACATACAGAGGAAAGCCCATGCAAGGACACAGCTAGAAGGTCTGCAAGCCACAAAGAGGGTCCTCACTGGAAACCAAATCTGCTGACACCTTGATCTGTAAAATGAGTTGTGTTGTTTAAGGCATTGAGTCTGTAGTATCTTGTATGGCAACCTGAACCGACTAATGCATACTCTACCTCAGCAGTGGAGCCCAAGGATGCAGAAAGTCAAAAGAGAGAGAAAAAAAGTTTAGAGGTTTTATACATTTTTAAATAAAAACCAAATCTTTTAGATGCTAAGAGTCTTAATGGTCTTAATGGTTGGTTGCCCTTTGTGCCTTTTTTGCAACTTTAATATGCATATCAATCTCCTAGAGATCTTGTAACTTGCAGATTTTGATTCAGTGAATCTCAGGTAGGGCCTGAGAATCTGCCTTCCTAACAAGCTCCCAGGTTATGCCTGTTACTACTGGTCTAAAAATTACTCTGGGTAGCAGGGACTTGCATGAAGTGAGCACAAACCAGACATGACCTATAGTGCGTCCATATTCTCTAACACTTTGACAGTAAGGCTAAACATCCTTTTTCCCTTTCTCTCATTGAGGAAAAAAAAATTCAGGAGTAAGTTTAAACTAGATTTGTGTCAGGAAGAAATTCTCAGCCTACATCAGTGAAATAATTACAGGGGGTTCTGAAATCCTCTCTAAAATTATATGTAAATTGTGTATGTGTGCAGTTTATTTTCCCCCTGGGAAGAGAGTATTTAGCTTTTATTAAAATTTCTTAGAATCTGTGACCCTCCCACCCCAAAATAGAACCATTAGTCTAGGTAACTTAAGTTGGCAGGAGCTCAGCAATTTGGTTATATCCAAAATGTTTTATTTCTTGATTAAACCCTAAGAGAGTACATTTGACACCCCCAGTGAATAAATTAATAGAATCTCTTAAATTATACCCTTCATAAATATATTGGTCTAAAAAGCCTCTTAAGCTTTGAACTTTAGCCATGACTATTTATAGTTCATTTTACAGTCCATCTAACAAGTTTTCTATTTTAAGTGAAATGTGTATGTTTAGTTCTTGAGATTCCTTGATCCATACTAAAATGCAACCAGATCTCTTATATAAACTTAAAACAAAATTGTGAAGTATAGAAAGTATATTCTCTTTTGCTTAATATGAGATGGCCAGTGTCTCTTAAGCAATGTAACAAATGGATTTTATAATTATAGGATATAATTGCCAGTGGATACTTTAGTGATCTTCTAGTGGAGCCCCTTTGTTTTACAGGTGGACAAATTGAGACTTCTTTAGAATGATTTGATTTATTGAACCATTAGTAAGTACTCCCCTGTATATAAGCTAGGTTCTGAGGATATAGGGTTGAAACTAAAAGACTAAGAAAATCACCTTTCTCATCATTTGTGTGATTTCCTTTCTTATTCTAGGAAATCATCAGATATGCCGTCTGGTCAACCAGCAGCATAGTTTACATTGCCAGTGGGACCAACCTGTGCGCTATCACCGTGGAGATATCTTTGAAAATGTAGACTATGTTCAGGTATTTTTCTTGGTCTCTTCTAGTTCTTACAACCTTTAGCATATCTAAGAGTAATACTACATATCCATGTTTTTATCTCCTTGATTCCTTATATATGTGATCCCTAAAATTTGTAACTATCATTTGGATCTTAGAGATTTTGAGTATCTGTTAATGCTTACGACGTCAGATTTTTGTAGGGAGTACTCAGTAACTCCAGGGTTACTGTTTCCCCAAGTACCATCTATATATTTATATACATACACATTTGATTCTTTTCTTTTTTTACCATGAGAGTTAGAATTGGACTACTATTACTATTTAACTTAAAAACTTTGTCTCCCCTTTAAACCTATTAGAGTAGGACCTATTTAAAATTTGAGAGAGAGCAACCATGCTCTCTCTTTCCTGCAGTTATTCATCTAATTATGTGGCCTCAACCAAAAACAGTAACAAAATGCTCATTATCAGTAGAAAATGTTTATTAAGCACCATTGCTAGGTGCATGCCTTCTCATTTTCTTTCTGTCTCTGTATGTATATACATAAAAACACGTTCACATGGGCAGTGCCTGTGACTCAATGGGTAGGGCGCCAGCCCCATATACAGAGGGTAGCAGGTTCAAAACCGGCCCCAGCCAAACGGCAACAAAAAAATAGCCAGGGATTGTGGCGGGTGCCTGTAGTCCCAGCTACTTGAGAGGCTGAGGCAAGAGAATCACCTAAGCCCAGGAGTTGGAGGTTGCTGTGAGCTGTGAGTGTGACACCACGGAACCCCACCAAGGGTGATAGGATGAGACTTTGTCTCTTAAAAAAAAAATTCACATATATGTACACATACAACATTCTGGTCTTTCTGGTTGGCAAGAAATAATATATAAATATAATAATATATGTAACTGATGTTCAATAAGTGATATAGACTGTGTATGCATAACCAGAATTCTGAGGCTATGGAATTTGAAATTTTTTGAGCACTGGCATGACACTGAAAGGAAATGTTCATTGGAGCATTTTGGATTTCGGATTTTTAGACTTGGGATTCTCAATAAGAATAATAAAGTATTCCAAAATGCAAAAAATTTCCAACTTTGAAACTCTCCCAGACCCATGCATTTCAGAAAAGGGATACTCAACCTATATTACAAATAAAGCAATCCTGTCCTAAAGAAAAGCTATCATGTACTTAATTGTAGATACCGAAATTTCCAGAGATGTTATCACAATTAAAATAATGAAGAGCGTTTCTGTAGGTGGATAAACCATTAAAAATTGGAACTCTTTAATCTAGAAAAACACAGACTATGGTAAAAATTATGAGTCCTTTTAAAAGGACTTATATATGTAGAGCAAAAGTTTCCTATGAATTTTGTGAACTAGCTCCTATATGGGATATTTGGCTTCCAAAAGAAAGAATAAAGGAAGACCCAAGATTACAGCTCCCAGTCTTAAAACCAAGCATTTTAAAGAGAAAAAGAATGTTTAGAAATGGAATAGCTTACTGTCCAGTGTAACTTTTGGACTTCTTGACAGTCTCAAGACAGACCATTTGGAGGTCTGTCCTGCATCACTGTAGCTTTCAATATTCTATATTCATAAATTGTATTACCACTATATGATGGTGTGTTCTTTGGAGCTTCTGATCAGAGACGCAGGGGAAAGAACTATATAGTCAAAGAATCCATTCCTATTCAATTTTATCATATGCATTCCTTTTTCTTAGATCTTCCCTACCCCATCCCATCTCTTTATCTAGCAAGGTTTCAGAAATACACAAGAGCTATGGTATCTTGTGAGTGTATCAAGTACTGTTCTACTTGTTTTGGAGGAAAGCTATATGTGTTGTTTCATCTCCTAGTTTTCCCTTTAACTTCTCAAGCTTTTACTTGGCACTGATTGCACAGTAGTCTATAATCCCTAAGTGATAGTTAAAACCTTAAGAGCCCTCTGTTCCTTGTTTCTATCCATACCACACTAATTTCATAGAGTTGCAGTCATTTTAGTTTTGGAAGAGGAAGAGAATAATGAACCAAATTTCTATACGTGTATTAGCTGATCATTAAACCTAAAAGAGATTGAATCATCAGAGGGAAGCAAAGGGGCAAGAAAACAATCCATGCTGTTTTTCTCATATTCTCAATAGCAAAATTAGTTGTAACTATTCTTTGTCCATGAAAGAATACAATTGGGGCATAGTTCTTAAAATTAGAAGATATGACTGCTTAGTCATTGATTTACTTTCTGATTTCCTACTAATTTTGAGTATTCACTAGCTTTTTTGGTTTGAATTAAACTTAGTCACGGTTCCTTTTGCATTTCCAATTTGATTGAACTTTTCTATTCATTTTCTAGTTTGGTGAAGATTCATCAACCTCCAGTATGATGTCTGTGAACTTTGATGTTCAGTCAAATCAGAGCGATACCAGTGATTTGATCAAGTCTTCCCCTGTGGCCCATTCTATTCTCTGGATCTGGGGCAGGGACTCTGATGCATATAGGGTAAGTTAATAGAGGATGATGGAATTTGCTCAGACACCATCTCCTAAAATAGTGGCCCTCAACTCACTGATTAATATGGCCCCATCACTGTTCAGCTTAGTTCAATAAACATTTATTAAACTTCTATTAAATGGAAAGCATTCTGCTAGGTAGAAGATGAGTAAGACATAGGCTGTACCTTGAGTTCATCCCAATATAGTGGAAGCAGATAGATAACCTGATTTCAGTTCAGTGCTTTATGCTCTGAACATAATTACCAACCTTAACAAATTTCTAAACTTGACCCAAGTGTAGCCTTATATATACTTCATTTACTTAATTAGCATTTTTTTCTTTCTTTTTTTTTTAAGACAGTCTGAAGCTATTACCCTTGGTAGAGTGCTGTGGCATCACAGCTCACAGCAACCTCCAATTCTTAGGCTTAAGTGATTCTCTTTCCTCAACCTCCCAAGTATCTGGGACTACAGGCGCCTGCCACAACACCCAGCTATTTTTGGTTGCAGTTGTCATTGTTATTTAGCAGGCCCAGGCTAAGATGACTTGGCTTGAATCCACCAGCCGTGGTGTATGTGGCTGATGCAATTTGGGTCGGTGCCCTACTCACGGAGCTATGGCCGCTGAGCCAAATTTTCAGAATTTAAAAAATAATTTTTTTTCTTTGTTTTTGAGAGTCTCTCACTTCATTACCCAAGCTGGAGTGCAGTGGCTTTATTATAACTCACTGTACCCTCACACTCTGAGGCTCAGTTGGTCCTTCTGTCTCAGCCTCCTGAGTAGCTGAGACTATGGGCATGAGCCACCATGCCCAACCCTAAGTTTCAGAATTTGAGTGTTTAACAGAATTAATATAGTCATTTAGATTTAGTTATATGTTATGTGAGTTTCCTGACATTTGATAGCTATAGGATATAAGCCTAATAATAATCCTCTGATACATGTTATTTATGTTTAGAAAAAAAAATGAATATTTTACAAATCATAAAATAATTGTCAGCTTTGGTCCTGGCAAAGAAAAAGTTTTAGTTTATGGAAAGATAGTTTTCAGTGCAAGCTTTATAACCTTATGTATGTTTTAACAAGTAACAAACCCCATTTCAAATTGACAAACAGAAAATTTACTTATTCTTACTGGAAGTCCAGAGATAGAATAAACTTCAGTTCTGATTGATTCTGTGGCCCAGTGATGTCCTCATTTACCCATTTCTTTTGTTTTGTTCTTGACGCTACCATCTACAGTATAGGTTTCATCTGAAAGCTTATTTTCCTCATGGTCATAAGATGACAGCCAGCAGCAACTGGAACAGCGTGCTTTTTTGTTCCCATGTAGCATAAGAGAGTAAGACTTGCTTTTCTTTCCCCCACACCCTAAGTAACCCTTTCCTTGTGTCTCATTGGCTTAACTGGTGTAAGCCTGCCCAACCCTAAACCAGTCTGTGGTAAACCAAGAAGAATTACTGACTTATAATCAGAAATAGAAAAAATGCTATAGATCCTACCACACTGTCTACAGAATACTACAGTTTCGTTCAGTTATCCTAGTATATTTATGTTCTTTCAGAAGTTTATTTAGCATTTTGAAATATTAAATCCAAAGGAATTTATGAGAAATGTTGTTTCTTTATTAGGACAGACAGCATATTTTGTGGCCTAAAAGAGCAGATTGTACAGAAAGCTACCCTCGAGTCCCTGATGGTGGAGAATTGCCAACGTATTTTCTGCCTCCAGAAAACAAAGGACTCAGGCAAGTGCTGGTGGATTTGACAAAGCACCTGATTCTGCATGGTTGTCACCTGGCAGTTCTTTGAGAGCACCAGCCTTGGACTTGAAAGGTTAAGTTTTTATCTCAAAATCATCTAAACTTTGAAAATATGAATCTTGTTCCTTTTTCTTGTGCCAGGATCCACGAACTCACCAGTGATGATTATTCTTCAGAAGAAGAGGCCCAAACCCCTGACTGTTCCATAACTGACTTCAGAAAAAGCCACACTCTGTCCTACTTAGTCAAAGAATTAGAGGTCCGCATGGATCTGAAAGCCAAAATACCAGATGACCATGCACGAAAAGTAAGGCTCACTTAGGCTGGTATTTATTGCTGTCCATTCTGGGTGACTTCAGAAGATTCTTAGATGGAACAAAAATTTGATAGAAGGCAATTGTTGAGCTTTATAAAACTGAAGGATAGACTTACAGAATTGGTGATAGGGTTGAGAGCTCAGTCAGACTTAACGGAGTGCCAGAAGAGTATTCCTCCAGGCTGCTATTAACATAGACAGTGTAAGCACTGTTCCTCCAGGAGGGCTACAAAGATGATTAACACAGAGCTCTGTTTACCTAATGGAATTGGGCTAATGGAGGCCATTCTGGCCATTTCAGTTGCATCCAACAGTCCTCTAGAAGTTTGTATAAATTGAAAGCTTAAAGGTTCTCTCTCCCTGGCCTTAACAACCCTGCTTTCACTTTCTATAAGGTCCATACTAATTTGATACCCAATTTGCAAACATTAGCCGTTCTGTTTCTCTGAATTTTTTTCAGTTATGTGTAACTAGGAATATATCATTACAGTTTTGTTCATTTATCCTAGTATATTAGATGCCATTCCATAGATACAAATGAAAAAGATTACCTTTTCATGGAGATAGTAGACCATCACAACCACCTTTTTAAAAAATCTAATTTTAAAACTATAAGCGGTTACTACTTATATTTAAACATTTACTGAGAGGGAAAAATACTATGTGCCAGACATTAGCCTGGGGGCTCGGAATACAAAGAGAAATAGACCATAATCCCTGCCTTAAAGTGCTCACAGTTGTATAAATGCCACAAGAACATGAAATAGATTCATTGGGATCTACTGTTTTCTAGCTTGGGAAGATAGCAGATTTTTATTGTGTCAGATATTACATACCATTGTCTTTTGAATAATTTCTCTTTGGATTCTGAACACTTAGGTTGACCTTACTGAGGTATAGTAGATAACTTCAATATGTATATATGTAGGTGTAGATATCTTTTAACTTTTATTACTTAAAGGAAACCAGTATATACATCTTAACATGTGACTAGGTCAACACCTATTGTTAGGATAATGACTTCATGTTATATATATGTGGATATATATATATATATGATTATAAATATTTGTTCAAATTAGCTGTTCCTGAGGAGCTGAAGAAAAGAATGCCATCTGTAGAAATTCTTTCCAAATGTCTTTTATTTTCAATTGAATCAGTCTTCCCTTTGATGTTTCAGATTTTGCTTTCCCGTATTAATAACTATACTATCCCAGAAGAAGAAATTGGGTCTTTCTTATTTCATGCTATTAACAAGGTAAGCCATTTACTTTGGCATCTGATTAAAAGCTTCATAATTGTAATGAAAAGTTAAAATGTATTTATTAAAAATCCTATTTGGAATAAGTACTTTATTCTTGTACTAACTGAAGTATTTTGGGGTTTTTCAGCCAAATGCTCCTGTCTGGCTCATACTCAATGAAGCTGGACTCTACTGGAGAGCAGTAGGAAATAGCACTTTTGCTATTGCCTGTCTGCAGAGGGCTTTGAATTTAGCTCCAGTTCAATACCAGGATGTCCCTCTTGTCAACTTGGCCAACCTTTTGATTCACTACGGCCTTCATCTTGATGCCACTAAGCTGCTACTTCAAGCTTTGGCTGTCAACAACTCTGAGGTAAGGCTTTATGTTTTTTTGTAGCTCCATATACTGGGTGGGGTAATTCATATTCAGAATACAATTTATATATTTCTATGAAGAGCACAAAAAATGTCAGAAGATAATTTGCATATTTCAAAAGAGGGCATAAAAATATTTCATTGTGTTCATTTTTTAAATGAGTGAAATTTGTAATTGCACGTTAATTTTCTTTCATGAAAATTACATTTAGATAAAAATGACTTAGCTATAAAAATATACTACTTTTTGTCAGTCTGAAACATACGGTTCTTATTTTATCCTACTCATCACAGCATGTACATTACTTAATACCATGCTGTTTTACAACTACAACTTACAGATAGTTTATACTATCCAAGTCAGAGCAAAGTTTACAGGTGATTTCGGTAAGAACAGATAGGTGAATGTGCGTGCCCTGACCCTCCCACGTGCAGAGTTACCTCATTGTTTCATGGTTATTTACTGTTATCAACTATGATACTAAGTGGTATCTTTCTCCCTTCATAGTCTCAAGATACTTTTTTTTTCATATTTTAACATCTCTGAACTCAGATATATGTTATAATTGCTGTTATAGGTGAATTTTGATGAAATAAAGTTATAGTAAATATGTAATTGATTTTATATCTAATATCTAAATGTTTGTTTTATGTCTAGAGCAACCTTTACAAGAGACGTTCATGAATGACTTAAGTTTATCCCAATAAAATACAAGAAGAAAATACTATCTCTTAAGACTTTCCTTTGAAATATATAGATTCACAACTAGATTTTTAGCAAACGTTTTCAATCTCTAGTCTATGTAGCAGGTTATGTTGCCAAAGAAGTACATCAAATATTTATCTAATGCTTACTGTGTACCAGGTACTGGTACAGTAGGAACAGATTCTGTGTATTTATATATGTATATGTATGGGGTATGATGAAGTGGACATCCATGGGGAAGGCACATTACAGCTGAATTCCCTTGAAACTTAAGCTTCACTTGATACTGCTTCTAACCAAGGCAGTTAGATAGCATTCTTCTGAAGAAAAAAGAGCTCCTTTAGAGATTAATTGCATTTCTGTATTTTAAAATTATACTAAAATGCTATAGTACTGCAATAAGAATAAAAAGATAAATTAGTGGATCAGTGTAGGAAAGCCAAAAATGTACTTTAATAAGCGCCCCTCCCCAACTGTCAGCATTTGAAAATACTTTCTTATTAGCTGTCTTCTCTGCAAATACTTCATAATGTTGCAACTCTATTATATGGGTAATCTTTAGAGCTTATAAAAAATGTTTGTTACTGTAGAGTAAAGCCGTCAATTTTAAATGGTTGTGTAAAGGTTCAGTGAGTTGGCAGCCACAGCCTGCTGTTTTGTTGCATATTTAGGTTGCTGACACTGTTTAGCTATTATCAGTAATGGTTTTCTACACGAAGTCTTTTCTGTATTCCAGATAATTTTCTTTTTTTTTTTTTAGAGACAGAGTCTCACTTTGTCACCCTCGGTAGAATGCCTTGGCGTCATAGCTCACAGTAACCTCCAACTCTTGGGCTTAGGCCATTCTCTGGCCCCAACCTCCCAAGTAGCTGGGACTACAGGCCCCCACCACAACGCCCGGCTATTTTTGTCATTGTTGTTGCAGTTTGGCCGGGGCCAGATTTGAACCCACCACCCTCAGTATATGGGACCGGCTCCCTACTCACTGAGCCACAGACACTGCCCCATTAAGATAATTTTCTTAGGAAAAACTGTTAGCAGTGGAATTACTAAGTCAGTGAGAGAATGAATGTTTTGATAACTCTGGTACAAAATGCCAAACAGTTGGGCAGCGCCTGTGGCTCAAAAGAGTAGGGCACCAGCCCCATAT
>CAUYQV010037955.1:0-59695 GCA_963574575.1 Galagoides demidoff
CAACCCCAGAAGAGGTTGAACTTTTTTTTTTTTTTGAGACAGAGCCTCAAGCTATCCCCCTGGGTAGAGTGCCATGGCATCACAGCTCACAGCAACCTCCAACTCCTGGGCTCAAGCGAGTCTCCCGCCTCAGCCTCCCAAGTAGCTGGGACTACAGGCGCCCACCACAATGCCCAGCCAGTTTTTGGTTGCAGCCATCATTGTTGTTTGGCAGGCCTGGGCTGGGGATTCAAACCCGCCACCTTAGGTGTATGTGGCTGGCGCCTTAGCCCATTGAGCCACAGGCACCAAGTCGAGGTTGAACATTTTTCATTTTTTACACCAACCTGGCTGCGGGGCAGGAATCTGGGCACAGCAGTAAATAATACAGTGGCCTGTCCTGGACTCAGTTCTCTCATTTGGTGTGGGGAACCCCGTTAATTGGAGAAAGGTGAAGTGGGTACCATGCCAAGTACCTGCTGGATGGAGGGAATCTGCCAGGAGTGGGACTGCCCTTGAATGGGAGGGTCAAAGAGCACCTGCTGAGCAAGGGACACTTCTTCTGAGACCTGGGGCACCTAGGATGATGACTGTGTAGGAGTAGATTGCCTGGTGACTTGCTGGCCTTGGGCCTGCACGTTCCCAACTGTACAGTGGGCAGCGCTCCTGAAGGAGCACCTCTGTGTTTGGGGAAACAACACCCTGGGGGGTGGTTAGCACCCTTTGGCCATGGGGTCTGAGATGGCTTTGTGGCTTAACTTTCCAAGCAGCCAGTGGGTCCTCTGGGCCTGGGCTGCGCTGCCCCCCATTCACCAATGGCTTCAAGGCCTAGGCATGGCCCGTAGTGGCATGGTGGGCCCATGATGTCCCAAACTCACTCCCAACAGATACTACCTAGAGGTTCTAGGAACCTTGACTCAAGGTCAGCTCCTTGACTTGACATGCTGGCTTCAAAACCATCTCTCCTCCTGCTTCACAGGGGCCTGGATGCTGCATCCTGGTCCCAGATCCACCAGAAACTCCAGAACTTCTCCCTTGGCACTCAGGTAGGCCTCCCTGGGCCCACCCAGGGCCCACCCACACTATGCCCTGACTGTGGCTTATACAAACACACACACACACACACACACCCCCATGCTAGGCAGAGCTGGAGCAGGAGAGGGCACAGCTGCTGGTTCGGGCCACAGTAGCTGAGAAGCAACTTTCTGAGCTACAGGAGTACGTGGACCAGCATCTGGGCAGGTAGGCTCTTGGGAAGTGAGCTGGGTGTGCCCTGAAAGCCCAGGTCTGGTTGGGAAGGAAGACAATGGCCGTCCCAGACACCACAGGCAGACCTGTCCATAGCCACGAAGGTGACTTAAGCCTGGTCTCTCCAAGCAGATACAAACAGGAAATCCTGAGGCTGAGGAAGCTGGCAGGTGCAAGGGACCCCTGGACAGCTGGGGCCATACCCCCAGCCAAACCCCAACATCTGAGGACATGCAGCCACTAGCTGGTCTTCCAGTGAGCACGGAGCAGACTCCTTTGAAGCCAACATGGAGCCCTCCCACCCAGCCCTCTGCAAAACAAGAGTCAGTAGAATCCACAGAGTCTTTATTGTCTGGAATTAACCAGCCTGAGAAACAGGGGCTTCAGGAACCAAAATGGAACCAGGTCCTGGGCCAGCCTTGATGGGCATCCCCAGGGAGGAGATGGCTTCCCCAGTCAGCCCACCACCACAGATGTCATAGGCCCAGACTCTGTCCACACCCTCGCCCACCACAGCCACAGGCTTCCAGGTGGGGAGGGGAAAGCGCCCAGAGACCACCCGGGCACCTGGGGGCAGCTCTGCCTGCAGCTTGTCCTCCAGCAATGGGAGCTGTGGGAGAGAACAGTAGAGAGGAGGAGGCCACGGATAGGCAGAAAACAGCTGCCCACACCTAGCCTTCCCAGGCCGAGCATCCATGCTGGGCTGGCCCCCAGGCCTCAGAAGCAAACACACGGAGATGGAGCCTAGTCCCAGTGGGACTAGCAAACCCCAGACATACCACGCTGGGGGCCAGGAACACAGACACGTTGTGGCAGTCCTTCAGGCTCACCTGTGGGGAGAAGAGGTCACCCCAGCAGGGAGAGGTCTGGTGGGTATGGAGTCACTATAGCTTCAGAGTCCCAGCTCCAGCCCACCCAGGTGTCTAGTGGACCTTAGGCTGTCAGCAGGATGGCCAAGCCAGAACCGAAGTGTGGAAATCAGGTGTGGAATCTGTGAGGGTCCAGAACTCCCCAGGTTACCTTCCAGAAGTCCTCACGGTGGTAGCAGAGACTGGCAACACAGCCGGCCCTCCAGGCGTGCAGCCTTGCCAGGGCCACCAGCCACGGGTTCAGCTCATAGCCCACAGCCGGTCGGAGGCCACACTTGTGCGCCGCCAGTACCTGTGGACACCAAGAACATGAAGGACAAGAATGTGGGGGAGAATACCCATGGGATGGGGTTTGTGAGGACGACACACACACACACGTGGGCGCCTTACAACCCTGCCGTCGCCGGATCCCAGATCCACCATTTTTCCAGAGCGGCCTCGCAGCAGCGACAACACATGCTCGACCTGCCGCGCGCTGGCACCAACGTAGGGCACCTGGGCAAGGAAGTGGGTGGGCAGGGAAGGCTGGAGTCCATTGGCCACTCCCGCCCCTCCCAGAGCCCGTCCTGAATCAGCCAGGCAAGGGTGGGACTCACCTCCTCGACTTCTCTTTTTAGCCAACTTTCCTGCCACAGATAGGGAAGGTACCAACCCTCCGCCCAGTACTTGAGTGGCAGCCACCCTTCCCTCACGCCTCAGACCCGCCCCCGCCCGGACTAGTTCCATCCCGGACTCGGCCCTCACCGCCCCCGCCCCTCTAAAAGCATACCCCAGCCTAGACCTGCAGCCTCTGCACGCCCGCTCCGCACCTGCAGCCGCAGCGGCACGCGACGGAAACCCGGCTGTAGCAGCAGCGCCCAGGTCACGTAGGCCACCAGGCCTGAGCCTGCTGCCAGCTGCAGCAGCTCGAACGCTCCCAGCCGCCGCTCGCCCAGCTCCGTCAGCGCCTCGGCCGGGTCATCCTGTTCCATGGCTGCGGGACACGCGGCTCAGGGTCTTAGCGCTAGGGTCTGAGACCCTCACGCCCTGGCCTGGAGTTAGGGGCTTGCTGTAGCCGACCTGCCCGGTGCCTACCGCAGGCCGTGGCTAGACGCCGGAAGTGGCCGGTGCGTCGCGAGTTCGACTCCGCCTCAGCTCCCCTCCCGCGGGTTCCGTGTGAGCGAGGACCCTGGCAGACTCTACCCCCTTTTCCTGCCTGAAGCCTGCGACAGTCGGCTCCGTCGGCCTACTCTGTGGACGGACGGTTATTTGGGGCCTGTTCTGGGCTCTAGAGACCCCTGGGAGGGGACAGGCGGGCCCTGCCTCCGTGGAACGCACATCCTAGTTCTGGGAGACGCGTTGCCTCTGACGGTCTCGCGGGCTAGACGCCTGAGGGAAACCCGGCTGCGAGTTGAAGGTCTGGTGGTGGGAAGGAGGTTGCCCAGAGATTATGGGTCCTGTTGAGACTGGAGGGCGTCCTGGTCCTAGAACCAGCTGGAAGCTTGTGCGGTTGTCTAGAGCCTGGGGAGCTGGGGATCAATCTCGGAAGGGAAGGCGCTCGCTAGGAGTGAGACAGCGTCCAGGCCCTGGGTCACAGCCAGCCCCCGTGACTCTGCCTCGGGGAAGCCGGTGGGGGCTCCACTGACCCAGACGCCAGAAAAGCCAGCCATCCAAATCCAGGGAGGACACCCTTCAGGTTCCCTCCCACAGCTGAAGAGGATTAGCCCAGTGGGCGGGAAATGGATGAAGCTCTGGGGTCCCAAGGAAAGGACCAGGGAGAAGGAATTGGCAAAAAGAGATATAGCATCTGGACAGATGCTGGCACTAACGAGTGTGGGAGGGGAGACGGATGTGACAGGTATGGGGGGGGCACTGGAAGCTAACCCAGTTGTGGGGGCAGAAGACAGAACCCCAGGAACCAGAGAAATCACCTTTCTTTTCCAGAAAACAAAAAAAGATTGAAGAGTTCCTGGAGGTGACATTGTGAAGCCTGGGGGTTGGGGAGGTATGTGGAGGGACAGAGCCTTGGGTAAGCAGCTAGGCTCAGCTGCCACAGCCACTGCCTGGTGAATGCCAGGGACTTGCCTATGTGCATGTCCTGGTCTGGCTCCTTCACAGTCACCATGACCCTGGTGAGGAGCCCCAACAGGTATGGAAGCTTCTTCCATACAGAGTAGGTATGCCCAAGACCACTACACTGTCCCCTATGTGCAGAGTGTTTCAAGTGCCAGTGCCACCTGCACATTGATCCCTACCCACCTAACCAGCCCTGGAAGACAGATGTTCCTGGGTGGCAAGAAAGTCCTTTGCACTGAGGAGGAGGCAGCCAGGCTCACCCAGATCAGAATGTCCTGTCTTCTGGTGGTGGGGAGGGGAGGGAAGTGTCTGTGACTGGGCCCTCCCAGGAAAGGGAGGCTGTGAACTGAGCTGTAGGCAGGGGTGCTTACACAGCACCCATTCCTCTCGGTGGCTCCATGCATTACTCCCTCCCAGTGCCTGCAGCCACACCTGGCACCTATAAGGCACTCAAAAAAAGCTTGTTTAATGAATGAACCCACCTAACAGACCTGCTAGCATGCACACCCCACTCTTCTCTCTTATATTCACACCACACACTCTGCTCCTCAGCAGCTAGGTGCACACCTGTGTGAGTCAGCACACAACTAGAGCTGTGTCTGATTAACAAGGGCCCTCTGACCAGCTCCTGTAACTCCAGTCCTTGTGCTCACCCACACATGTTCCCTGTCTTCCCTCCTACTTTGGCCACTGGTCCCCAGGGCAGGCATGAAGCCCCAGCCCAACCCTCTGAGACCTGTCCTGGAGCACCTGTGGCCCTACTTGCCACAACCACTTCTGCCTTTCTGTGTCCTGTGAGAATGCTGGTTGCAAAGCCAGCACTTTGCCAGGGAGAGTTTGCATCTGGGAGGTCTAGTACTTCCTGGGGCAGGTGAGTGGAAGCCAGGATGCATCCAGGATATCTGCCCAGCATGTTTCTGAACAGGTGTACTGGAAGGCCATCTATAGCCACCAGGATGGGGGGTGGGGGCTGTAAGCAGCCGGCTGGTGCTGCAGGTAAGGGTGCTACTCAGCCCTGGTGGGGAAACCTCTCAAGGAAGAAGAGAAAGAGCAGCCAGAGAACACACTAGCTTCCTCTTCCTCTGGTCTGTGGAGGTTGAGGCAGGGCAGACAGTCCAGGGAATAGTCCAAGTGTTACTGGTCCCCTGGTCCAGCTCTCCAGTGAGGAGTGTGGATGATGAGAAGGAAAAGGCAACCATCCGAGCTCTGAGCACTCCATGGTTGGGAGTTTAAGGAAATTAGAGGAAGCAGCAGGGACCCTGCAGAGAGGCAGGTGGAGGAAACCTAGCAGCGTCTGCTATCCAGGGAAGCTACACTCCCCACGAGTACTTTTGCCATCACCTACAAGAGGCAAGTGGTCTGCATACCCCCATATGTGTGCAGCAGTAAGACAAGTCTCCCATGGAAGTTCCAGGACAGTGCTAGAGGTGACCCACCACTTGTGCTCCCAGGGCTAGGTGCCTATGTTGGCTGAATCTGGAGGAAGGACCTTGTTTGTGGGCCCTACACAGACTCCCTTTTCCAGGCTCAGCTTCTTGCCTGAAGATAAGGGCTTCATCTGGTCTGGGCCTGGGTAGGGCCTCCACCCTCTGCCCTCCAACCCACCCCTGACCCTTTCCCCAGTGAGGGCAAACAAGCAAGGATGGAAAAGCAGCACTGGCACTCACTTGGTCCAGGGAGCCCCTAGCATTTGAGCTCTGGCTGTCTCTTTCCCAGGAGCTGAGGGGCTGGGGGAAAGGAATCAGATCATCTGGGGCAACCCCCAGCACACCCCCACCCAAGGCTTTCAGCCCTAAGGCCTCTAGTTTTATCTGTACCAAATCTCACTGGCCCTTTATGTGGCAGAGATGCCGCCAAGGAGGGAGGCAGAAGGCGGAGACTGCAACAATGGGGCCAGTGGCGGGAACAGTCCTTAGAGGCCCCATTGTGTACCCTGCCCACTGGAAATGGGCAATAAGCAGGACCCCACAGAGGAGACCCCACACCCTGTGGGCTCCTCACCATGTCTGGATGCTCAGCACGTCAGAGGGGCCTGTGGACAGAGGGGCCCATTCTTTCCCCAGGGCAGGACAGGGCTCAGGATGACTACTGTCAGGGACAACGAGGGAAGTTGGCACCCTGCCAAATTGCAACCCCTTCACTCACAAGCCTGGCACAGAGCTAGCAGAAGTGTCTGCCTACCCACACCCCACCCACCTCAGCTTTGGGGATTATAGCCCCCTTTCCACCCCTGCTGGGCCCCAGCACCTTGATATTAGGGCCACATGGGAGCCAATGATTAAGCCAGGGACAGCAGGTAAGATCCAGGCAGAATGGAGTAGGCCAGGGCAGCAGGACCAAAGCTCTTGGGGGTTCTCCTGCATGTTCCTCAATGCAGCTGAGCCCCTAGCGGTATCTGGGTGTAGTTCCTCCTCAAACCTGCTTTCCCACCCATTAGTTGGAACAAGGAACTGTACCAGTCCCTCCCCCAGCCTTGGTCTACCCTGTGAAGCTGGAATTGGAGCAGTCCTTACAGCTGACAGAAGACAAAGTGCACTGAGGCAGGTCCAGGGCTGGGCTGGACACAGGAGACCAAATCCGTGCCACTAATGTAATCAAAGTTCTTATTGATTATCCCCATCACCTCAGCAGTGGGTACTGTGATGCCCTCCCCACCTTCCCTCCCTCCCAGCATCCCATCCAGAGGAGGATCCAGCTGATGGCTATTCCCAGGCCCCTCAGTGCAGGGCCACCTCACAGGGGTGGAGGTGGGCCTCATGGGCAGCTGCATAGGCACGGCTGAACTCCTGGAATCGGGGGGCACAGCCCAGCCAGGCCTCACCAAAGTGGCTCCAGCCCATAAAGAGGAAGGTGCCTGGGCCAGGGCGGACACCACAGTGTAGGGGGGTGCGAATGGAAGCCTGCCCCTTGTCCCCAGAGCCCCCTGCCTGGAACAGTGGCAGTGTCTGGCGGAGGACACGGGAAGCCACCACAGTGATGACAGACTCCTGCAGCTCCATGTCGTGGGTGACCCCATGGATGGTCCCATGAATTACTGTGGGGAGACACATTGGCCACTAATGGGCATGCGGGGGAGAACAGGCTCCAGGCTCCCCCCATGGTGAGGACACTCACCAAAGTCGCTGGTGCATGCAGCCAGGAGGAGCTCAGCATTGCTGCAGGGTCTGCAGCCACCTAGTATGCAGAAAAGTTGTGAGCACCGGAAATTACTCTCACCCTCACCCTCCAGGTTCCACTGCAGACCTCCCAGCAGCAAGCAGAAGTGAGCTGGCCAGCAAGCAGACCTTCCTCTCAGGGCTTGGTAGTACCTAGGGGGCACTACTCTAGGTCACCTGCATACGGGGTGTGCCCTTGCAGGCATGAGCCCACACCATGCAAATATACGGACTCAGTCCTCGAGCTGGGCCTGGCAATCAGGTGTCCCAGTACATACTCTTGAACACCCATCTGACAGATGCAGACCAACGTCTGGAAGTCTCTATGGTCTCCCAGCACTGTCTCCTGGGCCTTAAGAATACCAGCCCACCTAGTGTGCCAGGAGATCAGGGAGGGAGTTCTGTGGCCCCTGTCCTAAGGACAGTGAGAGCCCATCCTCTGCAGGGTCAGAATCCAAGCTCCAGGAGAGCAAAGAGCCCGGCCTGGTGCCCCGTAGGGAGGAGGGGCAGGCAGCGTCTCCATGGTGACTGGGCTACACACTGGACTTTTGTTGGTTGGGCTGGGGGAGGGGAGAAAGGTCACCACTGGGCCAGCTTTGGTCAGAGGCTTTGATTCTGCCTCCAGCATCCCCTCTCCCCAACCCTTCAGGAACCAGATGCCCAGGAGTGGACCCGCCTGGCCTCCCCTTCCCTCCATTCTGCCTCTGCCAACTCCTTCACTCAGATGCATCACCAGGAGGGAAGGAGTGGAGAGCCAGTCCATCCCTACCCACTTCAGACCTGTCCTGGTACTGCCACGTCCTAGCTGTGGCCTTTGACAAGCTCATTTGATCCTTGGCCTCAGTTTTTCCTTCTGTGTAGTAGGGATAGCAACACGCCCCCGCCAAGCCCAGATTGAGTCCCACTGCATGACTGCCACCCGGTCCCCATCCAGACATCACTCACCGTCCACACCAAGACCATGGGCCTGTGGAGGCAGCTCTGGTCGGCCGTCCTCGCGCAGCTCAAAGCGGAAGGCGGCCACCCGGCGGCTGATGTCCAGGTGTGGCGTGGCCTGCAGAAAGAGGGCCCGGCGCTCGCCGGGACCCCAGCGCACGCAGCGGCCTCCTGCGGGGCCTGGGCCCTCCGCCAGCATCAGCTCCAGGGAGCCACGAGCCCGCTCTGCGAAGACCTGAACGCCCGTGAAGGGCCGTGCAGGCCGCAGGCAGGCGATGCTGGGCCGCGCGCCGGGGTCGTGGCCGCCCAGGGTCAGGCGCAGTGCCCCGGCCGGGTACAGCCACTCGATCGCTCCCTCTGCACAGGCCAGGGCTAGCTGCCCCACGCTGCCGGGTTCCAGGGTCAAGCCGCTGGGGAAAGGACGGGCGGCTCTGAGGCAGGCGGCACGTGTCCCCTCCCGGTGCAGGCCCCCGTACCCCCTCCCCATAACCACTAACAACTGCGTTCCGGTTGTGAAGGAAATTGAGGCCCAGCGTTCTCTGGACAGTACACCCGCCATCCCACAGCGCGAGAGAACACTGTCCCTAGTGCTCCATAAGAGTAGTGCTCAGTCCAGGCGGAGGGGGTAGCGGGCGTGGGGCTCTTCGCGGGCCATACCTGCCCCTCCAGCTGCAGCGGTCCCCGGAGTAGCCAGCGCGGGCGGCGGCCAGGAGGCCACAGCAGAGCGCGCATAGCAGCGCCGGGGGCAGCATGGCGCACAAGGACTGGCCGGGCTGTCTGGGGTCTGGGGTCTCAACCAATGCCCCGGCGGGGACCGGGTCGGGGACGGCGGGGACCGGGTCGGGGACGGCGGCCGCCGGCCCCGGCGTCGCCCCCACCGCCCACGGCCACTCCACCAGCCGCACAGCCTCGAGCCGGGTAGCCCTGGAGTGGGCGGGGGACGGGGCGGGGCAGCACCGGGGCCAATGACGGAGCCGCCCGGAACTTTCCGCCAATCGCAGCGGCGCCAGCAGGGGCGGGTTTGTGGCCAGAATCCGGGCGCGCGGCGGAGGAGGGTCCTGCAGCCCTGCGGGGTGGGGAGGCGGCTCCGCTGCGGAACTCGCTGGCAAGGTCAGCCAATATTCCCGGAACTTTGGACCCCTTGATGAGGTCCACTGGAATCTCGAGGAGAAAGCTGGCTCGCCTAGGGTGGCACTGCTACGTCCCCTGGTTGGGCAGCGGCGGCTGGTGCTTTCTTTATAAGAGCGGGAGTTGGGCTTCTTGCTCATATCCCTCCCAATGAGGTCCTACTGAGCCCACTCCCAGCGGCTGCCTCCCCAGAAGGCAGCTGGTACCCCAGGGGAGAGGGGTCATTACTCCAGTGCTGGGCTCTGGGTCAGACCTGGGACTGTGTTTGTGGACTACCTTGGCTGGAGCAGCCTGGTCGAGGTTAGATCTTTCTTTTTTTTCTTTTTCTTTTGCAGTTTTTGGCTAGAGCTGGGTCTGATCCCGCCACCTCCGGCATATGGGGCCGGCGCCTTACTCCTTTGAGCCACAGGCGCCGCCCCAAGGTTAGATCTTTCTGCAGCACCCCTTTCTCAGACCCATGCTGACTCCAAGCTGAAGTGGATGAGCCCCTGAAGAGTGCTCTGGAGCAGCCCCAGGCACCCTGACAGGCCACGCTGATCGGATGGCCCAAGTGTGAAACTGAGAGCTGAGTGGGTCTTCCCTGCAGCCAGCTGAGTTTGGCCCTAGGGGAGGGTGTGGGGAGAGGTGGCCAGATGGAAAAGGGGAAGGGAAGAGGGTATCAGACAGGCTTGGCCAAGGCCCTGGGGATGGAGCTCTTAACAACCTGGCGAAACCCCAGGGCATGGGGTTGGTGGGAAACAGCTCAGGTCACAGAAGGCTGAAGGCACAAACCAAGGGTCCAACCACACACTGAAGTCCTTTGGGTCACGGCTAGCTTTATTAGCCTCTGCAGGAACCAGCTTGGGGGTGTGACCACTCCAGGCTTTGTGCAGCATATGGGTGTGACCAGTCCATTTCCCTCCCCTTCAGCCCTTCTGCTGCTTCTGGGTCTGAAGCTCATAGTGGACAGATGAGGTCAGAAGGCCTCAGTAGTAGGAGAGGGTTGAATTCCATTGCCAGATCTAAAAGGACTCAGCTGGCCCTTTGCTCTGGGTAAGGTGGGACTCAGAGCCGGGCATCATAATAACCAAAAGTGGAAACAGCCCAAGCACCTATGGGGGCGGGGGTGGTGGTGGTGGTGGCTCATGCCTGTAATCCCAGCACTCTGGCTGAGACAGGTGGATTGCATGAGCTCAGGAGTTCAAGACCAGCTTGAGGAAGAACAAGACTCCATCTCTAGGCCGGGCGTGGTGGCGCACGCCTGTTGTCCCAGCGCTATGGGAGGCCGAGGCGGGCAGATCACCTGTGCTCAGAGGTTCGAGACCAGCTAAGACACCCCTGAGCCAGTTGAGCCAGCGTGAGACCCCGTCTCTACTACAACAACAACAGGACAACGAGACAGCCGGACCTTGTGATCCCAACTATACCGGGGGGCAAGAAAACACTATAGGAGGAAGAAGTAATAAAAAAAAACAAAACTAAAGACTCCATCTCTACTAAAAGTAGAAAAATTTGGCTCGGCACCTGTGGCTCAAGTGGCTAAGGTGCCAGCCACATACACCTAAGGTGGCAGGTTCGAATCCAGCCCAGGCCCGCCAAACAACAATGATGGCTGCAACCAAAAAATAGCCAGGCATTGTGGCAGGCACCTGTGGTCCCAGCTACTTGGGAGGTGGAAGCAGGAGACTCGCTTGAACCCAGGAGTTGGAGGTTGCTGTGAGCTGTGATGCCACAGCACTCTACCCAGGGGGACAGCTTGAGGCTCTGTCTCAAAAAAAAAAAAAATAGAAAAATTAGTTGGGTGTGGTGGTGGGTAGCTACTTGGGAGGCTGGGGCAGGAGAATCACTTGAACCCAGGAAAGAAAACCTGGAGGGCAATATCCAGAGAAAGCTCCAGAGCTTATGAATGACTGTGTGCACGAGATGGTGGCATAACATGGGAAAAGCTGATCAAGCTGGGGATCTCCAAGTTGGCCAGCATAGAAAGCAATCCCCAGAGAGCCCAGATGAGGCAGCAGAGACAGAAGGGCATTATTCCCTTTCTTGGAAACTTCTTCAAACCTAGTCCTGCTAAAGAAGAGGACACACAATGCTATGGATGCCATGAAGATGCTCCAGCAGTTACAGCTGCTTCAGAGAAGTGGAGAATTTCCACTTTGAACCAGACAAAGGATTTCAGTCCTGGTTCCAAACCATGAAATGACTGGACCCAGAGGACAGCCACAACTTCTCCCATGAGCTGGAGCCACCATTGGAATAGACCAACAACAACAACAAAAAGGCCCAGGAGACCTGTCCTGGACTGTGTCCACATGGGAGTTACCTTGATGGATTCTCCCCCGACACTCCCTTAAGGCACCCTTGATTTCTTCCTCCCAGCCCCTTGAAACATTTTTATTTTCTCTGCCCTTCTACTCCATTTTCCTGTTCCCTAGATTCCTTCTGACTTGCTCCTCATCCCTGGTTTTTACTTCAAGTAATAAATAGATGTTGCACATTGTAAAAAAAAAAATGAACCCAGGAATTTAATGTTGCTGTGAGCTATAATGCCACAGCACCCTAGCCTGGGGCAACAGAGAGAAAGGCACAAACCTAACCCAGAGCAAAAGGCCACTCTAAAAAAGCAAGCAGATGTAGTTTGTCCATGCGAAGGGTCATTATTTAGTCATAAAAAGAAATGAAATTCTGGCTCAGCACCTATAGCTCAGCACTAGGGCACCAGCCACATGCACTGCAGTTGGCAGGTTCGAATTCAGCCCAGACCTGCCAAACAGCAATGATAACTACAACCAAAATATAGCCGGGCATTTTGGTGGGCGCCTGTAGTCCCAGCTACTTGGCAGACTGAGGGAAGAGAATTGCTTAAACCCAAGAGTTTGAAGTTGCTGTGAGCACTATAGCACTCTACTCAGGGCAACAGCTTGAAACTCGGTCTCAAAAAAGAAGTTCTGACACATGCTACCATACTGATGAACCTTAAGGACATGATGCTAAGTGAAATAAAATAAGAAGTCACAAAAAGTTGAATGCTGCATGACTTCTCTTACTTGAGGTCCCTAGAGTTGTCAAACTCCTAGAGGCAGAAAGAGTGAAATGTGTTTGCCAGGCCACATGGGGCATTAGGGTTTAATGGGTATAGTTAGCTTCTTTCTTTTTTTTCAATTTGGCCAGGGCTGGGTTTGAACTCACCACCCTCGGTTTATGGGGCTGGTGCCCTACCCACCGAGCCACAGACGCCGCCCTTTCTTTCTTTCTTTGAGACAGTCTCACAGAGGCATGGCATCATAACTCACAACAACCTCAAACTCTTGGACTCAAGCAATCTTCTTGCCTCAGCCTCCAGAGTAGCTGGGACTACGGGTGCCCAGCACAATGCCCAGCTGGTTTTCTTCTATTTTTAGTACAGTCTGGGTCTCACTCTTGCTCAGGCTGGTCTCAAACTCCTGAGCTCAAGCAATCTTCAGACCTCCGTTTCCCAGAGTGCTAGGATTACAGGTGTGAGCCATCATGCCTGGACTAATAGGTATAGTTTCAATTTGAATGTACTTAACATTGCTGAATTGTGGACTTAAAAATGCTTAAAATAGTAAATTTTATTATGTGTATTTTACCATAATTAAAAATAGAAAGGAGTAGACTCGGCCTAAAGCTGGGCACATAGCAGGCATATCAGGCGTTTGCACAAGGAAGGGAAAGGGCACCTGGGTCAGCTGCCAGAGCTGCTGTTCTGGAGTCTGTAAGGCCACTTCTTGCGGTCACTGGGACAGCAGCCCAGCCCCAGCCTGTGAGGCAGACAGCAGGCTTCTCACGCCCTCTGGTGGTAGTGTGAGGAGTCAGCCTTGCAAAATTCCCACTGCCGCCCTCCCGTCCAAGAGCTGGTGCCTGTGGGTTCCGGGAAGGGGTTAGGGGGAGTGATTTGGTCTGGAAGGGGCCCTGAGCCATCTCTGCAACATGGAGCTTGCTGCCTCCTCTACCACCCTTGTCTTTGAGGTTGTCACCCACAGGAGGCCACTTCTCTCAGCTCCTGGCCCTACGCAGAAGACCAACTGGTATCTTTCGGGGCTGTTACCAATGGGACAGGGAGAGACAAGAAGGACATGTCTGGCAGTTATAGTCCAAGGATATGAGACACCTGGTGCAGGTGCTCAGTAAATATCTGGAAGATGAGTGAATGGATGAATGAAACTAACTCCTTGACTGCCTATGCTCACTTGGGGACTCCCTTGAAGACCCTCACCTCCCTGAAACCCCAAAAAGGTGCCTGCCTCCATTCCCACCCAAGAAAGAACAAGAATGAGAGCAGCAGGAGGGACTCAGGTCAGACAAAAGGAAAAGCTACCTGCAGGGTATGGAAGCTACCTGCAGCTTCAGGAAGTTGAAACATAGTGTTTGGGAGGTGGCTGTCCCCTCTAGGAGAGTGCAGAGACCACAGTGATTGTCTCCCACAGACTGCAGCTCTGCCTGGCCTTGGCCAAGCAAACATTTACCAAACCCCTCGGCCCAAAAAGCCAAAGAGAGTGGCTGGCCTGAGAGCCTATGCATCCTGAAACCTCAGACTTGGTTTCTACTCCTGGCTTCCCCAGAGGGGCCTTGAAGGTATTGGAAGTGGAGGAAATGAAGACTTCAGTCATTGCCACATGTATCACCTGCACGCTGCCCACCTCTAGCCATGGCACTGTCCCCCCAAAATACACTTTGATGACACCCACCATGAACACTGGCTTTGATCTCTCACCTAGCTTGACCTACAAAGTCTTGTGGTACCCCATCAGGGGCACGGTCTTACCTCCCAGGCACCCTGAATAACCTCCCATTCACTTCCACCTGCCACCTGCTGTCCTTCTCACCCCACCCCTAGATCTGCCTTGCCCACTTACAGGGCTGACCTCGGTGAGGCAGCAAGGTTGCTATCTTGGGGATATTTTTCTCCCTTTACTGAGGAATCCATCCCCCCACACCTTGCATCTCCTTAAGGAGCTGAAAATGCAGCTGCCGATTGATTTACTGCTGAGCTAAAAATAACTGCCAGGCTCCAGCCAGGCCCTGGAAAATACCCCATTGCTAGGAGACAGCGTTACTGGGAGACTGCCATTGCTAGGCGACGCATGCTCCTGCGGTGACAGCTGGGCCCTGAGTCATCCTCAGCCTTGACAGGGGGTGGGCCAGCAGGGAGCACAGGCCATAACGCATTAAAAAGAGCCCTCAACCCATGGCCTCCATGGTTCCTGGTAGCCTCAATCTTCTCACACCTGTGGACACTTCATTCTGGCCTCTGAATGGCCAGGACAGCCAAAACACCCACAGCCTCACACTGGCAGTTCCCAGGCATTCTCCAGCCTCTACTTCTGGGCTGGAGTGGGGCAGTGGGGTCATATAGTCCATCTGGCCCCAAGAAGAATCAATTTGCTCCCAAGTATGGGGCTCTCAGCACTGGTGCGGTGCTGAGACCTTCAGGGTGCCCCCTTTAGGCCCTAGACCCATTTCCCAGAACGGGCTCAGTGGGGGGAAATGCCTACCTAGGGTCCATATGCCCACATCGAGTCCCCAAAGAAATGCCTGAGGACCTCCTGTGATGAGTTCCAGAGTTCTGTGGGGTATGACTTCCACCTGCTGTGATCCTAGCTGCCTCTCATAGCTTCAAAGGTGTCAGGGTGAGATGTACCAGCAGACTCTGGTCATCACTCCCCTATGACTCCAGCGTTGGAACCCTCAAGAACCCTAGACAGGAGGCTCCTCCATGCTTAGGCATCAAGGCAAGGGCTGCTCCAGGTGAGATTGCTCCAGATTAGTGTTCTGCATGTGGGGGATGCTTCAGGTAAGGGTGTTCTGGGTGAGAGGTGCTCCAGGTGAGGGTGCTCCAACTACAGGATGCGCCAGGTGAGAGTGCTCTAGGTGAGTGTTCTCCATGTGAGGAGTGCTCCAGGTGAGGGGCGCTCCTGTTGAGTGTTCCCCAGGTGAGGAGGGTTCCAGGTGAGTGTTCTCTAGTAAGGAGTGTCCGAAGTGAGTGTTCTCCAGGTGAGGGGTGTTCCAGATGAGGGATACTCCAGCTGAGATTGCTTTGGGTGAGGGATGCTCCAGGTGACTGCTCTCCAGGTGAGGGTGCTCCAGGTGAGTTGTACTCCAGGTACCTCCAGGAGCTTAGGCCACACACCCTCCCATATCTATCCCTCAGAAATGATAAAGAGGAATGCCCCCCCCCCCCGGGAGATGCAAGTCTACAGAGCAGCCCCACCTGGCCCCAGTCTCGCCCATTCTTCACAGAAGGTGGTTCAAAATGTTAGAGCTGATTAGTCAGGTGTTGTGGTGGGCACCTGTAGTCCCAGCTACTTGGGTTGAGACAAGAGGATCGCTTGAACCCAGAAATTTGAGTTTGCTGTGACCTGTGATGCCACAGCACTCTAGCCTGGGGCAACAGAGTGAGATTCTGTCTCAAAAAAAACCTTGATACTCTGTAGAGTGTTATGGCATCACAGCTCACAGCAACTTCAAACTCTTGGGCTTAAGCGATTCTTTTCCACAGCCTCCCAAGTAGCTGGGATTACAGGCACCCACTACAACACCCGGCTATATTTTGTTGTTGTAGTTGTCATGGTTGTTTAGCAGGCCTGGGCCAGATTCAAACTCGCCAGCCCCAGTGTATGTGGCCGGCGCTATGGGCACCAAGCCTCAAAAAAAATTATTTTAAAAGTGCTGCAACTGGTGACCTCTCTGCTTGCACACTTGCTCCTCCCCTCATCCACCACATTTGTTGAATGCCTGTGTGTGCTGAATCCTAGGTTAGATGGCAGGGACAGCATAGTGGAGAACCTACCCTGGCCCTCAGGGGCTGCAGTCAGCCAGCAGCTAATTCAAAGAGGCTGAAAAAGGAAGGTGAGGACACTGGTTTGTGGCTCTGTCCACCTGGAAGGAAGGGGCCTAGGAGAGAACATATGAGCCAAGGTCTGAGGGGCAAGTAGAGGCATCCAGGTGCAGGTGGCAAAGGGGTGCCCCAGGCAAGGGACCAGGGGATAGGAGGCTCCAGGTGAAACTGCAACAGGTGAGGGCGGAAGCACCTGCGTGGGTCTGAGGAAGGCTGATGTAGCTGAAGCTCCAAGAGCAAGGGACCAGGTATGGGGTGAAACTGTGGGCAGCAGTACACTGCTGTGCAGACTGCAGCAAGGGGTAGACAGAGTCCTGGGAAAGAAAGGACCATGTCAGAATTGCAAAATGACCCCCCTACATTCTGGGGAGAAGAGGTGTTGAAAGAGGGGTGGAGAGACCAGTGTGGAGGTAGCAGCCAATAGCCATGGAGGAGAGAGACACAGACAAGTGCCTGGCAGAGAGAGGGGAGACAGAAGTGGAGAGAAGTAGGTGGATCCACAAGCATGAAAGAGGTAAAGGAGGCCTCTACAGCAGCATTTCTCTGTTTCTCTGGCTAGGCACTATTTACTCTTCTTCAAAGACAGGGTTGGTTTATCGGGGCCCCTACTAGGGTAGCATGACCCAAATGCCATTGGGTGTCCTGGTGTCCCTCACCCTCACCTGGTGAGGCACCTCAGCTGAGGCAGTGAGGGAACTCAACACAGCACAACTTGTTCTCTGCCTGAGGCCCTGGCACCTGCTGAGGGCCAAGAGCCCCCAAAGTGTAAGGTGAAACCCTCCTACCAGTCAAAATACACGCCTGCACACAGGAGGTGGTGGCTGCTGTGGGAAGGCTAGCCTGCCAGACCCATGCACGAGAGAGATGACTGGGCAGGTTGGATGGCTACCCTCCTGTCATCACAACTGTCTTCTCAGGGGTCCTTCTGTCTGCCCTACTCCAAGCTACCTTCTTTGATCAGTATCAGGGCACAGAGTAAGACTGTGAGTCTTTGATCACTGCCCCCAGCTGCTACAGGCTAAACCCAGTGCCTAACCCCCCCCCCCCACACACACACAGCAAGAACAGCACTCCCCCTCCAGGCACCAGGGGTCCAGCTGGTCTGGTTTCCCCTTCCTGCTGACCCTGGACAACAGCCCCATGGGGCCTTGCTTCCCATCAAGACACTGCAAACACCAGTTGGTCTCATTTCTGTTAAGATTCTCAGGGAACCTCACTCTCAGCCCTGTACTCTTCCCTGATGCAAAAACCCCAGTCTGCTCTCCCCACACCTGGTCCCTCTGCTGTCCTTGCTCCCAGGTGACCCCAGGATGGGGCGCCGCTAGCCTCCATCCTCCTGCTCTGAGCCTGGGTCTCCAGTAACACTGACAGTGTTCTCCCCAGGGACCCAGCCTGCCCCTGGGCTGCTGAGGGTTGCCATCCCCTGGCCTCCAGTTCATTCCAGAGGGAACATGTCAGGTTCCTTAAGACCTCAGGACCTTTGCACATCCCTTCCCAAGCCATTCCTCCCTCTCACCATTGTGGTCTCTGCCCAAGTGTAACAAACACCCTCAGGAGCCTCCAACACCACCCAGGAGAGACCACCACATCAGGAGCCTTCTCGTACTTTCATTGCCACTCTCTGAAACGTTCTGTTTAATCACTTGTTTTCCCAGCTCTGCAGGTGTGCAAATGTCTCCGCTGAGGGGTTCCCGGGCCTAGCAGGCAGTGCGCAGGGTATGTGAAGACTGTGGAGGGGCCTGGCCACCGCGTAGCGGGAGGGTACAGAGGGTGGAGGGGTCTGACCTGCCCTTCCTCGCCCCGGCAGGTGGCGCCCAGGGGCCGGCCCTCATCTCCAAGGAGCTTGTGCTCCTGAACTAGCGGCAGGCGCCTGGGGGCCTGACTCCTCCTCTGCTCTCAGCCTTCGGGTCGCCACCGCTTGGCCCTGGCGGTTCCGTTAGAGCCGACTCTCCAGCCGTGCACCCTGCCCTCCCCCACTCGCGGCGCGCCAGGGTTTGTTATTGTGCGGGTGCCCGCGGCAGAGGAGGGCGGGGGCGCGTGCCGGGTCTGGCGCGTGCCCATTGGTACCGCGCCTGAAGCGCGCTGCGCGCGGGGGGCGGGGCGGGGTATCTTCGGCACCCCCGCCCGGTCTCACGATCCCGGATTGGTTCCCAACACCGGGAGCGCGCGAGGGCGCGGCGCTTAGGGCCGGGCAGGGGCCGCGCGCGGCGCCGGCAGCGGCCGCGGAGGAGCGCGGGGAGGAGGGTAGGGGAGTGAGGAGGCACCCGCAAAGGCTCCCTGCAAAGCGGCCTTATTTATCTGGGTGTAGCCTCAGCCTCCCCGGTGGGAGGCTCGGGGTGGCTGATCCTCTCCCACCGGGGAGCTCCTCTCCAGGCGCAGCCGAAGGGGCCCAGCCAGGCCGAGGCGCGAGGTGCGGGGTGCGGCTGGGCCCTGCCGGCCAGTCCAGAACCTCGACGGCCTCCACATTCGGCGACGCCCGTGCCGGGATCCCCATGTCAGGAGGTTGCCCAGAGGACCGCGTGGCATGAACCAGAAGTCCGGGCCCAGGTAAGGTGTGTGCGCGGGACCAGGCCGCGGGTCTGGGGGGGTAGAGGGGAGTCCACGCCACACAATGAGGAGGGGGTGGGGTTGGGGTTTGGGTTCCCCGCCGCGTCGCCGCCGCCCGCGAAAGGCTTACGTAATGGCAGCCCCTTACCCACCTCACCCTGCTGCCGTTGGGCCTCCAGGCCTGCCAGGCCTTCCTGCAGCCTCTTGCCTCAGTGGCTCCCCACCGACGACAGCCCCACCAGGTTGTGGGTCATTGGCACCTGAACCACTGAAAGGAAGCGCAGTGTCTCCGTGGAGGTGGAATTGCAGGTCTCCAGCCCCCACACCCCTGGCCGGGTGAGGGCCTGGACTCCCTGCTGGGCTCAGGGTTCTCCTGCCCCAGCTTCAAGTGTCCCTGGACCTATGTAACAGGGTTAGAAGGAATTAAACTCCGGGAGAAACCGTGTGGATATGTGGCTTAGGAGCTGGCCCTCACCAGGATACTTTCTGCATATGGGGCCTAAATAGAGCTGTCACCTCCAGAGGAAGATGGGAGGGGATGGGAGGGGATAGGCTGGCACCTTCCTGGCTTTGGAGAAGGAACCAGGCCTTCGAAAAGGTTGGAGGCCTCAGAAGGCAAACTGGACATCTGGAGACTTGCTGGGAAGGGGTCTTGTGTCTCCTGGGAGTTTGGATGAATGAGAAGAGTTGTCTGCCTATCACCCCAAAAGGAAAGATGACCCTGCCTCAGGAGCCCATGACCAGGCGGCCACTTCTGCTGCCCCCTTCCAACCTCCACATGGGCAGCCTCACCTCCCCAGGAAGAGCAGATGGCAGTTGCCGCTTCACCTCCCTCCTCTCTTATTCCCTCCCCCACACCTGCCACAACCCAGGGCCCACTGACCAGGGTTGGCTCAGGCCTTCATGGCGCCCAGTTGGACACAGGGCTGTCTCTCCCAGCCCACTCCTCTAACAGAGTGCTGGACAGCAACCTCAGAGCAGAAAGCCTGCACTGGACCTTAAGACTGAGGGCTCAGGCAGAGGCCTGATGGAACTTGGCTCACCTGGCCAGAGGTGCACATGGCTAGACTGGGGCCACCTAGAAGGGAGGGAAGTTCAAGGCCTAGCTGTAAACATAGGCAGTGCAGAGGACCCCAGGACACTGCCCCAGTGCCTGCTGCCTCCTGGCCTCCCCTACCCCAGCCAGGCCTATGAGCTCACCACATCCAGTGCTGGGGGATTTCATGGGACAAAATCCTGCCCCCCCAGCTCCACCACTCCTGGGAGACATAAGTGAGTCTTGTCTCCCAGGGATGAGAGGGAAACCTGTAGATGGGAGGAATCTGGGGCCTTTGAACCAGCTAGAGATCGGCTCAGGAAGCCCTATGTTGCCTAGGGGCAGGGACACCCTGCCCAGAGGTGGGAGATGGAGCACTTTTGCTGGCAGTGCCCCTGTGGACCCCGTCTTCTGGCATGTTGTTTTTCACTGCTGTCTCCAAGAGCTGGGATGGGGTGGGTGTGGGTAGCACCAAAGGAAGCTCTGGGTGAGCAGGTGGCACCAAGCCTTCCCCGCCACTGGTTTGGGAAAAGGCAATAGCCAGACCAGCTGCGGGGGAGGCAGGGGAGTGCAGGCTCCATTCCTTCCTTCACTTGGCAGGAAAGAGGGGGAGGATTTGAGGCAGCTGCCCAAAGCAGCAGGTACTGTGGGCCCAGCCCTAAGCCTTGGGAGGACTCATGTTCTTCAGAGTAGTGGTCCACTCCCCAAGGCACCCAGTGCTACATGGCTGAGCTTCCCTGAATGTGGCCACAGGGCCTCAGTCTGATAGAACATCTCTCCAGACCCTGTTTCCCCCGGCCAAGGGTTCCCCTCCCCAGAACCCCTGGTACACCCCCAGAGGCATCTCAAGCTGGGGGCGGGAGAGGAGTGCTGCTATGCCACGTGCTGAGTGCCTGAGTCACGGGGCTGCAACAGAGTGTGCCAGCCACTCTGTGTCCCCAATCCTCAACTACCCCGCCTGTCACCCCAGTCCTTGGGCCAGGACTGCAAACAGAGCCTGATATGAGCGTTTCTGGAGACCTGTGCCCTGCCCAGCTCCAGAGCTCTCAGCAGGCAGGAGAAGCTGGTCAATGCAGGTTCTATTGGGACTAAGCCCTCCAGTATCCAGGGTATACTCAATGCTCACAGACATGGGGACATCAGAGATATGGGAAGAGACCTTTGAACAGAGGACAATGAGAAGTAAGGAAGTTTCTGGGCACCCTTCTAAAAGAAGGGTGGGCACACAGTTTGCAGCTTATGGAAGGAGACCAGGACCATGACAGGGACCTTGCTGGGTGAGAGCAGTACTCAGAGAGACCACCAGCCCAGGCCCCAGACAGGAGGACATCAGGAACCCAGTGAAGCAGAACAGGGTAGAGCAAGAAGGCATAGGAGGTGTACCTGGCCAGGGAAGGTTGCTTCCTGGGTCATTGTGCCTGGCCTGGGCATTGGGAACCAGAGAGTGTGGGTGTCCGGGGATCAATCCTAACTTTGTACACCTCCTAGAGAAACACTTGCTTCCCCACTCCTGGTCAGACAGTGCGTCAAGGGCTCTGGCCTGTGATGGGGGGGACTGTGGTGCTCAGTAGAGTATGACAGGAGCATCACTTCTTTTTCTCCTGGTGGTTCCTGAACCTGGCAAGCTCCTGAGGAGTCCCTCAGATAAAAACAAATGTGAATCATACCCTTCCAGAGAGTTTATGTATTCCAAGGCTCACCACAGCCCTAGGGTCTTAGAGCCCTCTTAGTTGACTCTGGTACAACCCAGCAGCCTGGCCACTGGCATTTAACTGTTTGGGTTGTGCCTTCCCCACTGACCAGCCTCCTCTGAAATTTGACCTGTCTTTCATCAAGCCTCCTGAGCCTCTGCCAGCTGCATCCCTTTCTGCATGACCTAGCTAACTGGGTTTCATTCCTTACTCATTCATTCAGTGAGCACTCAGAGGCTAGGTCGCCATGGTACCATCTGTCCTTAAGGAATCCCCAGGCCAGGAGGAGAGGCAGACAGGTAGATGGTTGTGACAACCCACATGATAAGTAAGACTCCAGAGATGCTTTCTCAGGTGCTGGGGGCCCCAGTTGGGGAGGCAGGGGCAGTGCTGATGCCAAGGGCTGAAGAATAGAGGAGCAAGAGCTGGAAGGCTTGAGGAGAGGGGCTTGTGAGCAAGCAGGTAGGGGGCAGGAGGGAGATGAGGGACATTAGTCTCCTAGACTATGGAGTCAGGGTTGGGGAGCACCTGGAAATGGAGCTTTCAGTGTCCAGCGACTTGACTTGCATAAAAGGCACCTCCTCATGGGACCCTAGAAGGTCATCTGTAAACTTCAACTTGTTAGCTGCCAAGTGCTGAGGTCCTCCTGTGTCCCTTAGGTTCAGTCTGGCCACCAAGCTCCCCAGTAGACCTGGGGAGAACATAGAGGCCACAGTCTCCTCTCCCAGCTCTGGCTCAGGCTGATGAGATGACTTGAGGCAACAGCCACTGTGTCCCTCCTTCCCTTGGAGTAAACCGAGGAACCTCAGACTTCCTCACAGCCTATCCCAGGAAGGGTCTCTCCCCAAATTTTTCTCTAAACCAAGATACAACACACATGGAGCTGAGGCTGAGAACAGTGCACTCTTGGCCATCTTTTTTAAAGCCTCTTTCCCCAGTGTTAGTTCCTGAGGTGCTTGTCCCTAAAGGGAGAGGTAGTGCCAAGCAGCCTGACAGTTGTCCCTGCCCACTCCTAGTAAGAAACTTCAATCAGGTCCTTCTGAGCCCCACTGGGTGGAACTAGGGCAGTCACAGGTACCAAGGAAGGCATGGACTCTGCTTGCCAGCAGAACCAACACCTTGGAGCCTGGCTGGGCAGGTGTGCCCAATGCCAGGTGGAGGGGCCTGTCTGAGCCCCTCAGGGACCTCTTGACCCTATGAGCTCAGCTTTTTCCCTAAGCAATGCCTGGGACAAGATGTGGCTGTTTCCATTTCTGGCCTGGGCTTGGGAAATAATCAGACTGGGTTAGTTAGGCTAGGAGTGTGAGGAGCAGCTGGAGCCCAGCAAGACAGGGGACCAGCAGGGCTGCCTCTGTGTGGATATTGCTTCGCCCAAGGGCGTGGGGGAGGGGATGACCAGCAAGTGAGCAGTGTCTTCTGGCCACAAACGGGCGTGTTAGATGAGGGGCAGTGGGCTTCCATCCTGTCCCCCTCTTCTGTGGGACCTCTCCTCTTGCTGGCTTTCAAAGGCTGACTTGTTTTTCAAAGCCCAACCCTGAAGCCTGGAGGACAGGGATGGGTCTGTGGGCGCTGGCAGAGGTGACACCGTGGGAGGCAGGAAGAAGGCCCGGCAGAGGACCAGGGCATCCACGTGCATCCCCCAACGCGGGCACTCCACGTGCACACTCTTGGCTGGGAGCGTTTTCAACCTAAATCAGCACCACTCTTGGATTATTTCTCCCTGGGCGCTGCCTCCGCCTCCTCCTCCGGATCCCAGCGGTGGGGGGAAGGGGGGGAGGCCGGTGGCTTCTCTACTCCCCGCCTCCCGCCTCCGGGGCCCCTCCCTACTGAGCTGGGTTTGTGAGGCGTCCCCACACCCACCCTGACCTGTAGCAGTCCGCAGTTGAGCCGGCCCACCCCCGAGCGCGCGCGGCTGCTGTCCATGGTGCTGGTGCCTCCCGAGCAGGCCTAGGGGAACGGCGTAGGCCGGTGGTGAAATCGCTCTGGGAACAAGGACGGCCTGGCCTTCCTGGGGCCAGTAGCAATGCCTTCAGGGACATTGCTATTCCACGATGATCCCCCTTCCCAGCCCTGGGCTGCAGCTCCTCCCCAGATGTGGAATGCTGGCAAGCCTTGTCCTGTCTGGAGCTCAGAAGACAGTGGGGGTGTGGTGCTGGGGAGAGCCGGGAATTCCTTCCCATTTTCCTTCCTCTCTCCCAGGGGCTCCCATCCTCTTCCCCTCAAGTCTGGCCAGATTATGGAAGTGAACTGCTAGCTTTCTCAACCCTGTAGCTCCAGAAGTGGGACTCAGCAAAGAAGGAGACATGGGCCATTCTCTTCCTGGGGGTCTGTAAATTCCACAATCCACCCCAAAAGACTAGGGTAGGAAGGTAGGATCTGTATGTAGGCTCCAGACTCAGTCCCAGGGTCACCTACAGACCAAGGATAATGGTTCCTAGGTCTGGCCATCTCAGAAGTGCCCTCCCTGTTCTCTTTCAATACCTGTCAGTGAGTCATGCACAGTGTGCAGCTGAAGGAGCAGACACTGTCACCTCCTCAGGCTTCCAGGTGAGGCTTGGAGAAGGGAAGTGGTTTGCCAAGACCACACAGCCAGGGAAGGTCCTGGGTCAAGTTCAGGGTTTATGACTCCAGAACTCATACAGGTGAGACTCCCAGGTGGTGGAGATGGGGATGGCAGTGGGCACCCATCCCTTCCCTCCATGGCTGTCTGTGCCCAGTGCTCTCTGCCACTACTAACAGACTGGGAGACCTAGGAAGGGGGACTGTGGGATGAGGGACAATGGGCATCCCCAGGGTGGTCTCAGTCCCACCCCAGGGGAGGATGATCCACAAGATTCCTCAGCCAGCTTCAATCCACTAAACTGGCCATGACCTCAGGCAAGCAGTTCACTAGCCTCAGCTTCTCCTTCTGTCTGATGGGTTGTCATTACAGTATTGTCCTCACTGGTTGGACAGAGGATTAAAGAGACAATATGTGTATAGGGCTTACCATGCTGGCACCCTGGGAAGAAACTTGTCCTTTCTTTGGGCAACTGCTGAGCCACAGAACCTCCTGTGGGTGTTGAGAGTCTTGGAAGCTGATGTTTGAGTCTCAGACAGGGCATTAGAGCCACTCCAGAGAACTATATTGATACCCTGTAGGGGAGGGCCCAGAGACTGCCCCAACTCTCTTTCTTCAGTCCTCCACCTCTGCCCTAGAAGGTACTGACAGTGGGCAAGAGGCAAAGGGAGCCATCCATTTCTGCCCTCTCATCTGTAAAATGGAAATCATAGTTACTAAATGTTGGAAAGCATCCATGAGCAGGACAGGATGAGCTCAGTGTGTACAGTTAGGTATTCAGTAAGTGTCGTGGCCATGATCAGGCTGTTCCCCATGCTGCACAGAGTCAGAGGAGAGGCGTAGTCTCAGATCCTCTCCATCAACTGGCTCTGGGAGAACCATGGGAGGGGTGCCCAGGGAAGGCAGGGAACCCCACTGCACCTGGCCCTCCTGAGAGGACAGCAGACTCACTCCCTGCTCCTGACCCCTGTCTGCAGAGCGTGCGAGGAAGATGTCGAGCCCGGGCATCAACGGCGACCCCAAGCCTCCATGCTTGCCTCGAAATGGTCTGGTGAAGCTGCCAGGCCAGCCCAATGGCCTGGGTGCAGCCAGCATCACCAAGGGCACGCCAGCTGCCAAGAATCGCCCCTGTCTGCCACCACCCCCACCTAGCCTCCCACCACCCAACCTGGCCACCCCACTTGCCCGGGCTGTCCTGTCTGGGGGTCCCCCAGCAGGTGGTCCAGCATCAGCTCTGGTCCCCGGGCCCCCAGAAGAACGGCCTCCCCTGGCCACAGATGAGAAGATTCTCAGTGGCCTCTTCTGGTACTTCTCGGCATGCGAGAAGTGCGTGCTGGCTCAGGTGTGTAAGGCCTGGCGGCGTGTGCTTTACCAGCCCAAGTTCTGGGCAGGCCTCACACCAGTGCTGCATGCCAAGGAGCTCTACAACGTGCTGCCAGGTGGTGAGAAGGAGTTCGTGAACCTGCAGGGCTTTGCTGCAAGAGGCTTTGAGGGTTTCTGCTTGGTCGGCGTCTCTGACCTGGACATCTGTGAGTTCATCGACAACTATGCGCTCTCCAAGAAGGGTGTCAAGGCCATGAGCCTTAAGCGCTCCACCATCACTGATGCTGGCCTAGAGGTGTGCCCCTCAGCTGGCCGGGTGTGGACAGGGTGGAGGTGGGGGACAGAGCCAAGAAGCAGCAATGTGTGGGTGTAGGAGAGCATGCCCCCCACCCCAAGGAAGTTCAGGCACAAAGAGCACAGTGGTTGAAAATGGTGTTGGTGCCCTGAGTGTGACTGTGGTTGGGAGATAGTGCAAAGTAAAAATGTGGGACCTTTGTTCAAAAATGATTATGAATTTCAAGACAGAGAAAGCAGAGCAGTCAATTACACTTGGGGCCCTTCCTGCCCAAGAAGCTGGTTTGGGTGGGAGGATGTTGGGGGCAGGTAAGGGGCAGCTGTGGAAGAGTACCCCAGGAACAAAGATTGGAGGAGTAGCAGGACAGCAAGCCCCACCTCCAGGATCCGGACTTACGTTATAACAATCAGACTAACTGCTCTGAGCACCTGCTATGGCCAGGCCTGGGCTCCCTGTCCTCTGTGCCACACTGTTTCTTTTGAAATGTGGACGTGTAAGAAGCACATTAAAGGGTTAGGGTTAGCCCTGCCCTTCTGAGCTGGGCTTGATGTATGTTTGCCCACATAAGAGAGACTACCACATCCTCCCTCTTACCAGTTTCTTCTACCCCATACTCTGCCAAGAGAGTCACAGTCAGGCAGAGGACTGAGGCTAGGCATCCCCTGACCCTGGGTATGTACATGGCAGGTTATGCTGGAGCAGATGCAGGGTGTGGTGCGTCTGGAGCTGTCGGGTTGCAACGACTTCACTGAGGCAGGGCTGTGGTCCAGCCTCAGCGCCCGCATCACTTCGCTGAGTGTGAGTGACTGCATCAATGTGGCGGACGATGCCATCGCGGCCATCTCACAGCTGCTGCCCAACCTGGCTGAGCTGAGCCTGCAGGCCTACCATGTCACGGACACGGCACTGGCCTACTTCACAGCACGCCAGGGCCACAGCACCCACACACTGCGCCTGCTCTCCTGCTGGGAGATCACCAACCATGGTGTGGTCAATGTGGTGCACAGCCTGCCCAACCTCACCTCGTTAAGCCTCTCAGGCTGCTCCAAGGTTACAGACGACGGCGTTGAGCTCGTGGCTGAGAACCTGCGCAAACTACGCAGCCTCGACCTCTCATGGTGCCCACGCATCACAGACATGGCGCTAGAGTACGTGGCCTGCGATCTGCACCGCCTAGAGGAGCTTGTGCTAGACAGGTGCGGCTGGGCCGCAGTGGCCCAGGTCATTGTAGGGGGGGCGGGGAGGGGGGGCAAGGGTTACTACAGGCAGCTCTACCACAAAGGTGGGACTGAGCCCTTGTAAGCAGGGCAGCCAAAGTAGTAGGCAGAAACACAGCACAGGTTAGCTGAATCGGTCCTTTGGATACAAGGACTGGGAACTACTATGGGTAGGGCAGGAGAAGAGTTAATGCCAGGAGCACTCACGGGAAAGGGAGGTAAGGGGCTGGACCTGAGGGGTGGAGGGAGATGACTTGAAGGTGGTTGGTCCCCCTCTGGTGCAACCACAGGTGTGTACGCATCACGGACACTGGCCTCAGCTACTTGTCCACCATGTCGTCCCTCCGCAGCCTCTACCTACGATGGTGCTGCCAGGTATTGGCCCTCCATGCCTCTGGGAATTGGGGAATAGATGGGGAGGTGGGTCGCCCTTAAAATCTGCTGACCTGCTCCCAGCCTCATCAGTACCCCTCTTTGCATCCAGCATTTGACCTAAACGGAATTGACAGGGTTCCCAGGGTCTAAAACACCCCCCATCCCCGGTTTTGAATTCTGCTTCCCTATTCTGCAGCTCAGGCCCATGGCCTGACCCCAGGTTTGTTTCCCCTAGGGGAAGTTAACTTAGGAAATAGTTAACTCGCCTCCCCCTCCCGCCCAGGTGCAGGACTTCGGGCTGAAGCACCTCCTGGCCATGAGGAGTTTGCGTCTCTTGTCCCTGGCAGGTGAGACCCCAACTTCCACCTGGACAATGACCACCAACTCCCACCTAGTCTGACTCTCCCAGCCCTGTCCGGTCCTTGCGCACGCAGGTTCACCCCGGGCGCTGACTCACTGTGTTGGAGTCCAAGTCAGAGGAGACAGATGCTGGGCAAGCTCTCCCACCGTCCCCAGCCCAGCACCTCCCCAACATTCCCCGCCACCAGCTATCTGGCGGCGCCCCTTAGTGCCTCCTGGCCTCCCGCCCGCGCAGGCTGCCCGCTGTTGACCACCACGGGGCTGTCAGGCCTGGTGCAGCTGCAGGAGCTGGAGGAGTTGGAGCTGACCAACTGCCCCGGAGCCACCCCCGAGCTCTTCAAGTACTTCTCGCAGCATTTGCCCCGCTGCCTCGTCATCGAGTAGCGCGGAGCTCCCCGACCCGGAACCCGGAACCCAGCCATGCTCTGGGCGGGACGTGAGGCGTCGCGTAGCCCCCCTTCACCCCGGCTCTGCCCCCACGTCCCAAACCTAGCTCGGGGGGCGGGGCGAACTGAAGGAAGCCCCGCCCCGCACCCCTCCGCTCCCCCTGGCCCTTCCTGGGCAGAGGGGCGGGGGTCAGCCCACGCACGCACGCACACTCGGGGACCCAGTGCATGCCCCTCGTGCCCGCACTGCACGCCGCCCTCCGCCCAGCTACAGCCGCCGTCATCACTCGCCCTCCCGCGGGGGGCGGGGCTCGGTTCTTAGGGGCGCCTCGAGCTCTCCGGACAACCGCCCTTTCCGCTTTCCCCGCCACAGCCCTCTCTATCACCCCACTGTCTCCTATCTCTGGCACGGTCCAGGGGGATCAAGGGGGGCTGGGTTCCCCCCGGACACAGGGCCCGGAAGAGCCACAAGGGCTTCCCGCATCTTCCACTGAACCGCGCCTGGAGCCCTCTGAGGGGTATTAGGGGAAACAGGCCACCGCCAAAGCCATGGCCCGCCTAGGAGCCCAGGTCCAACCCGCACCCTCCCCCACCGTTCTTCCCTGCCGCTGTGTGGTGCAGTTACTTATCGCTGCCCTCCTCCCCTCCCAGCCTACAGGCCGTTGGACCCTGGCCCGGCTGGGACGCTGTTGGGTCGGGAGAGGGGCAGGCTGGCTGACCATTACCTTGGAAAAATCAACATTAGCCCATCTGGCTCCAGTCCATTTCAACCCAGGAGAGGTAGAGGCACAGGCATATTGGGAGACCCCAAGCTGTAGCCACCCTCAGGACTGTTAGGGAGGGCTTGGAGAAAGCCTGGTCCAAACCCCACACCGCACCCCCTCAACTACCTGGGCTCAGGCCTTAGCACATGCTTTACTCTAGGCAGGTCTCCTCAGGTGGAATCTGCAGAAATGGGCCTGGCCAAGGTTCAGAGTGAGAACTGACCAGCACCTCCAATTTTCAGCGGCCAGCACACCCTAGACCACCCCGAGGAGGGAGGGCTCCTTGCTAGCCTGCCCACATCACCCCTCCCCAGCTCCCCAAACCTCTGCCTGCCCAAATGGACTCTGACCGTGTTCTGTCTGGTCCCAAAACATTTGGAAGTCCTGGGGGATGGTGCCACATTTTGGCAATTGCTGAGGAGGGGGCGGGGACCCCTTTCCATACCAACCTTGAGCCCCAGGAGATACAGCATCCACATCCAATCTTGGGACACCCCCTATCTGGTTGGAAGAGAATAACCAATTTCCAGAGAGCCAGAGAGTGAGAGAGGAAGAGAGTGAGAGTGTGTAAGCAAGAGTGAGAGAGAGATGCTGTTGAAGCAAAGAAACACTTCAACAGCCCAAAGATTTTCCTGCCCTTGGAGTGGCCCTAAGAAGCTCCAGGGCTGAAATGGTCAGGAGCCAGTTCTTCAGCCCCTCCTCCCCACAGCCCCCTATGTGGGGAGAGAGCAGCTGTCCATTTGCCCAAAGTATTAATGCATCTGAAGCTGTGATATTTCAAACAAAGGAGGAAAAATTAAGGGGAGAGAGAGGAAAAAAAACAAAACCAACCAACCCCTAAAATCATTTTGTTATTGTACATAATGACCTCATTCTCCTGTATATGCCGAAGATATAACCTTATATTTGGTAAGTGTTTCTTGTGCTATTTTATCACGTGACCTGTTTATAAAAATATATATTAAAAAAGTTGTAAAAACATGTGTCTGTGTTGTGTTTAGGTTATTAGACCCTGGCTCAGGAGGGTGAATCTTCCCTGGCAGCCCAGGTCTCTGAAATTTTCCTGTATCTTTCAATTCATCTGATTTATTTATTTATTTTTGAGACAGAGTCTCATTTTGTTACTGAGTAGAGTGTTGTGGCATCTACATAGTTCACAGCAACCTAAAACTCCTGGGCTCAAGTGATACACTTGCCTCAGCCTCCCAAGTAGCTGGTACTACAGGCAGCGTGCCACAACACCCAGCTATTTTTTAGAGACAAGGCCTCACTCTTGCTCAGGCTGGTCTTCAATTTGTGAGCTCAAGTAATCCACCCGCCTTGGCCTCCCAGAGTGCTAGGATTACAAGTGTGAGCCACTGTGCCAGGCCCAGATTTATTCTTTTTTTTTTTTTTTTTGCAGTTTTTGGCCAGGGCTGGGTTTGAACCCACCACCTCTGGCATATGGGGCTGGCGCCCTACTCCTTGAGCCACAGGTGCCGCCCCAGATTTATTCTTATAACAAATACGGAGAGGCTGCATGCTATTTATTGTACCATATGGAAATTCAGCAGTGGCCAACACAGAAGGCCCCTAACCTCCCATTGCTTAAAGAGGGAGAAATGACATTAAAGTCACCACACATAATATTCTCACCAAGTATCTAGGATCTAGCCTGTCTTTCTGGAAAGGCAGAAATGAGGCCTGTTTTATGCACAGTGTAAAAAGCTAAGAGAGGGACAAAGATGTGTCACAGTGCACCAACACCCAGAAGAGAAAAGGAGTCTGAATGAGGGCCACTGATGAGTGTGTCAGACACGTGAAGTTCTATGGGAACCAAGAAAGATGCAACCCCTGCCCTGGGCAAATTTACATACCTAAGTGGCAATCAGTAAACAAAGGAACAGGTTGTGACAAGTGCTGTGAAGACCACAAGGATGGAGAAGCCACGTTAGGGTCAGTGGCCAGGGAATATCTCTCTGGAGAAGGCATTTAATCTAAGCCCTGAAGGGTGAGATGGACATGTGTTCCAGAGAGAACGCATAGCACATGCAATGTCCATGAGGTGGGCTGGAAAGAGAGGCAAGCTGTGGCGGGTGAGACACAGGGAGAAAGGAAGAGCATAACTGGAGGGGTGCAGGGAAAGGCAGAGGCTAGGTGTCTGGGATTTATTCACAGTGCAGTGGGGAGCTATGGGAGGCCTTAGGCAAAAGAGTGAATCAGGTTTCTGTGCGAGATTCAGATCAGAGGGGGCCGATGGGACCCAGAAGAGCAGCTAGGAGACTGCTCTTGAGGTCCAGGAGGGAGGAAGGAGGTGGAGACTGAGGCATCTGAACTTGTTTAAGAATGACCAGACTTGCAGACAGGCCTGGGGGGGAGGGGCAGGAATAAGCACTGGTTTTAAAAACCTCAAGATTAGGCTGGGGGCTCACACCTGTAATCCTTACATTCTGGGAGGCCAAGGCAGGTGGATCCCTTGAGCTCAGAAATTCAAGACAATTTTTTGAGACAAGAGTCTCACTTTTATCGCCCTTGATAGAGTGCTGTGGCATCACAGCTCACAGCAACCTCCAGCTCTTGGGCTTAAGCAATTCTCTTGCCCCAGCCTCCCGAGTAGCTGGGACCACAGGCACCCGCCACAACGCCCGGCTACTTTTTGTTGCAGTTCGGCCGAGACCGGGTTTGAACCCGCCACCCTCGGTATATGGGGCCAGCGCCCTACTCACTGAGCCACAGGCACCGCCCCTGTTTGTTTTTGTTTTTGAGACAGGGTCTCATTTTTTCGCCCTGGGTAGAGTGCCGTTGCATCACAGCTCAGAGCAACCTTAAACTCCTGGGCTCAAGTGATTCTCTTGCCTCAGCCTGACGAGTAGCTGGGACTCCAGGAGCCTGCCACAGCGCCCAGCTATTTTTAGAGACGGAGGTCTAGCTCTGGCTCAGGCTGGTCTCAAACCCATGAGCTCGGGCAATCCACCCACCTCGGCCTCCCAGAGGGCTAGGATTACAGGTGTGAGCCACCGCGCCCAGCCACTGAGGCTGTTCTTGAACTCCTGAGCTCAAGCAATCCATCAGCCGCGGCCTCCCAGAGTGCTAGGTTTACAGGCGTGAGCCACCGCACTTGGCCAAAAATACTGGAATTAAAAAACACACAACCCTCCCCACCCTCCTCCCAGGCCACCGCTGGGAGCGGTGCCACATACCTGCAGTCACAGCTACTGGAGAGGCTGAGGAAGAGGGGTCCCTGAGCTTAGGATTTTGAGACGAGCCTGGGGGCTACACAGCGAGACCCCTCCTCTTAAAAAAACAGCCCACCAACCCAAAACACACACACACAGAAGTCGGACACCTGACTACACACAAGCGCGCGCGCCTAACTGAACCGGAACTTATGTGGTATGGGCTAGAGTTCTCACTCGCTTCCGGCCAGGGGCGAGCATGAAACGTACCACTTCCGGCGAGGGGCGGGAGAGACAGGCTGCTTCCGGCGCGACGATTCCAGACCGCCATGCACTTTTGGTAGCTGACTGGGATATCCGTGGAAAGGCTTTCTGTGCCCCTTCTTCCTGGTCCTGCAGTGTCCGCTCTCACCGCGGCACGGGAACCTCTGCGACGCTCCCAACAACCGTGTACTCCGTGTCGCCGCCTTCTTTCCCGCCTTTAGCTCTTCCAAACACCTCAAACTCCCTAAACAGCTTGGTTCTTGAAGTCTCTCTGTGCTCTTCGCGCCTCTAGCCCTCTGCCCTCCTTTGTTCCTTCTCAGAGCCCCGCCGCCCCTGGAGGCCGCCTTTGCTTCCCTGCTGGGATTGACTGACCGAGGTTTCGGTTACTACTCAGCCTGACTGATAAGGGGGACAGAGAAGTGAACTGGGCCGGGACTGACCAAGTAGTTGTCTTCCATGGAAGTCAGACATGGGACCGACCAGCCTCAAGGTTGCTGTTGAACCTTCTGACTGACCAGTTGGGGTGACAGGGTGGACTGACAGACTCCAGTGAGTTTGAACTTGCCTAACAGACAAACTGGCTGATGGACTGCTCTGGACTAGCTCACCAATACTGACCAGCCCAAGGCCAGGAAGTTCTGCGGGAACCAACCTGGATGAAAGTTCTGAACTGACCACCCACCAGGTTGAGCAGGCCAGCCTACTTCAGTGAGCTCTCACCCCCGTCATTTGTGCAGCCATGGAGAAGATGTCCCGAGTGACTACAGCCCTGGGTGGCAGCACGCTGACAGGCCGCACCATGCACTGCCACCTGGATGCTCCGGCCAATGCCATCAGTGTGTGCCGTGATGCTGCCCAAGTGGTCGTGGCAGGCCGCAGCATCTTCAAGATCTACTCCATTGAGGAAGAGCAGTTCGTGGAGAAGCTGAACCTGCGTGTGGGCCGCAAGCCTTCACTTAACCTGAGCTGTGCTGATGTAGTCTGGCACCAGATGGATGAGAACCTTCTGGCCACAGCAGCCACCAATGGTGTGGTAGTTACGTGGAACCTGGGCCGGCCATCCCGTAACAAACAGGATCAACTGTTCACAGAACACAAGCGCACAGTGAACAAAGTCTGCTTCCACCCCACTGAGGCTCACGTGCTGCTCAGTGGCTCCCAGGACGGCTTCATGAAGTGCTTCGACCTTCGCAGAAAGGACTCTGTCAGCACCTTCTCAGGTGAGACCTGCAGAGGCAGGTTGGGGCATGTGGGCATCTCTCCCATGCCCAGCCTGTCCAGGCAGGCTGAGAAATGCTCTGTGTATCAAAGGCCTTCAGATGCACTCTTAGAGGGCTTCCTGGAGGGGGCAAAGGTGGGAGCAGGCCTGGACGAGGTGTAAGTCCAGGTGGTGATGGTGGGGAGGCAGGAGGCAGGACCAGCAGGAACTGAGGCTGGGTGTGGGAGAAGGGGAGGACAGAGCCCCAGCTGTCTCACAGCTGACCCTGTGGCTTAGGAGAAGGGTCATTGCACTACCTCCATTTCTCTCACTGCAGAACTCCAGGCCGCCCCATCGCAGGAAGTCTACCAGGATTTCCAGGGTTCTCAGCCCAGAGAGGCAGAGGAGGTGGGATGCACTATCCAGTTCCCGTACAGTCCTTTTCCTAGCAAGCCTAGCTGCCTGATGCCCAGCCTTGAGCCATCTCTCCTTTGTTCACCTAGATGACAACAAGCAGTGCACAAGGCAAAGCTTTAAGGGGCCTCAAAGAAATGAGGGGCCACTTAAGACAAATCCTGAGCTCTCAGTCCTGAGGGAAGGCTGAGCACTGCCCTCACAGGCCCTTGTTGTGGTGGTCCACTAGAGTGGACCTGGACCCTGAGCCTTCTGGTCCTTTGGGGCTGAGTAGGCAGCTTCAGTGACAGGTAAAGGGATTGGATGGAAGCAAGACACCTTACACAGGGCCTCCCTGGGCCTCCCAGGGGTTCTTAGGACTCCCAAGAGGAATGTGAGCAGATGGCTGGGTAGGACTTTTGTTCTCCTAACATTCATATACTGTATTCTGAGATGGTGCCACAACTTTGCCCAGGACTAATGTAGTGTGCCGAATCCAGGGAACATTGAGGCCCAGGAGTTTGTGTTAAAAACTACCTGTCAGCCGGGCATTGTGGTGGGCGCCTGTAGTCCCAGCTACTCGGGAAGCTGAGGCAAGAGAATCACCTAAGCCCAAGAGCTGGAGGTTGCTGTGAGCTGTGACACCACAGTACTCTACCGAGGGTGACAAAGTAAGACTCTGTCTCTAAAAAAATAATAATAATAAAAAATAAATGGAGGCGTCTGTGGCTCAGTGAGTAGGGTGCTGGCCCCATATACCCAGGGTGGCGGGTTCAAACCCAGCCCCGGCCAAACTGCAACAAAAAATAGCCGGGCGTTGTGGCGGGTGCCTGTAGTCCCAGCTACTTGGGAGGCTGAGGCAGAAGAATCGCCTAAGCCCAGTAGTTGGAGGTTGCTGTGAGCTGTGACTCTACTGCACTCTACCAAGGGTAAAAAAGTTAGACTTTTTCTATACAAAAAAAAAAAAGAGAGAAAAGAAAAAGAAAAAAGAAACACCACCTGTCAGCCGGGGTGATAGCTCACACCTGTAATCCCATTACTTTGGGAGCCTGAGGTGGGAGGAATGCTTGAAGCCAGAGATTGACAACATAATGATACCCCCAACACTACAATAAATTTTAAAAGTTAGCTGGTTGTGCTGGTACACATCTGTAATGCTTGGGAGATAACAAAGTTATCCTCCTGTAATGCAGGAGGATAACTTAAGCCCAGGAGTTTAAGGTTGCAGTTTGATCTATGATGACAATACTGTACCCCAGCCTGGGCAACAGAGGGAGACCCTGTCTCAGTAAGGGAAGAAAAAAAAGACAACACCTGGCATTCTGCTCCCTGGCCCAGGGTCTTGGGTGGGTCACTCAGTGTGTCCACTCTATCATCTCTGGTCCTCTTGGTAGAGAGTGTGTGACATCATCTCACGGCCAGTCCTTGGGCTCTGCCCTGGGGACCAGCCCCCTTTGCCTCTCCTTGTATTGACACCTGCCCACAGGCCAGTCTGAGAGTGTGCGGGATGTCCAATTCAGCATCCGGGACTACTTCACTTTCGCCTCTACATTTGAGAATGGCAATGTGCAGCTCTGGGACATCCGGCGCCCCGACCGGTGTGAGAGGATGTTCACAGCACACAATGGGCCTGTCTTCTGCTGTGACTGGCACCCTGAGGACAGGTGTGGGGATATGAGGGTAGGCAGTAGGCCTCAAGAAAAGTTCTCTCACTGCCTTAAGACCTGTGAGATGGAAAGTGGGGAATGGAAGGGCTGGGAGATCCCCTCTCCCCCAGAAGAGGTCACTGAGGACATGGGTGGGGCCCTTCCACAGGGGCTGGCTGGCTACAGGAGGGCGCGACAAGATGGTGAAGGTCTGGGATATGACCACACACCGTGCCAAGGAGATACACTGTGTGCAGACCATCGCCTCAGTGGCTCGCGTCAAGTGGCGGCCTGAGTGCCGACACCATCTGGCCACATGCTCCATGATGGTGGACCACAACATCTATGTGTGGGATGTGCGCCGGCCCTTCGTGCCAGCTGCCATGTTTGAGGAGCACCGGGATGTCACAACGGGCATTGCTTGGCGCCACCCCCACGACCCCTCCTTCCTGCTGTCCGGCTCTAAGGACAGCTCACTATGCCAGCATCTGTTCCGAGATGCCAGCCAGCCTGTTGAGCGTGCCAACCCTGAGGGACTCTGCTATGGCCTCTTTGGGGACCTGGCCTTTGCTGCCAAGGAAAGTCTAGTGGCTACTGAGTCAGGGCGCAAGCCCCACACTGGTGACCGGCGCCACCCTGTGTTCTTCAAGCGGAAGCTAGACCCTGCTGAACCGTTTGCAGGCCTTGCCTCCAGTGCCCTTAGTGTCTTTGAGATGGAACCTGGTGGTGGCAGCATGAGCTGGTTTGTGGACACAGCTGAGCGTTATGCTCTGTCTGGCCGGCCCCTGGCCGAACTCTGTGACCACAACTCGAAAGTGGCTCGAGAGCTTGGCCGTAACCAGGTAGGAGGGGTTGGGCCAAAGGGGTAGCAGGGGCCATGACCTTGGGGCAGGGGGCTGGCTACTCCAACAGCTGTAACCACCTCATTGCCCCAAAGCTTCCACTTGGCTCTGTCCAGTCACCCCACCAGCCTTTGTCTCAGTAGTAGCTGAGGGTGCCAGGATCACACAGGGCCAGAGGTCTGGGGAGTGGTACAGCTCAAGCCCTGTATTCTGCTCTGCAGCAAGGTGTGAGCCTTCCTCTGTGCTTGTCTCTTGTCACCCCCCTGGTCCCCATGTTCATTTCCATAGTGGCTATCTACCAGTTTTCTGAGCTCCTGTAGGATGGAGACTGGGAATTTTGTTTTTCCCATGGGCCTCAGCTTTCTCATATGGGGTGAGCCAGGACATTAGTCTCCTGGGTGGCCAGAAGCTGGGGTTTTGTGATTCTTTCCAGCCAGAGGAGCTCCTGCATGGGGTGCTGGATGCCTGGGTCCCCACAAGTTACTGATGCTTGTCCCCAGGTGGCTCAAACGTGGACCATGCTGAGGATCATCTACTGCAGCTCTGGGCTGATGCCTTCTGCTAACCTTAACCACAGTGTGGGCAAGGGCAGCTCCTGTGCTCTGCCACTCATGAACAGGTGGGTCCTGGGGTGGCTCTCCCCAGAGGGTGGGGATGCTATAACCCACCCATTATCACCCTTCCTTATCCCCAGTTTCAACCTGAAAGATATGGCCCCAGGGCTGGGTAGTGAAAACCGGCTGGACCGCAACAAAAGTGACACACGGAGTGACACAGCTCTTCTGGATTCCTCGGCCACACTCATCACCAATGAGGGTAGGTGAATGGTGGGAAGGTACTGATGGAAAGATGCTGGGCATTCCCCTAACACACTGCCCAAATGCTCTCACTGATGGGCAGATAATGAGGAAACTGAGGGCAGCGATGTGCCTGCTGACTACCTGCTGGGTGATGCAGAGGGTGAGGAGGATGAACTGTATCTGCTGGACCCTGAGCATGCACACCGTAAGTGGGGGCTCAGGGTGGGGTGGGGGCAGATGAGGACAGAGGCTCAGACCTCCCTGCCTCCCAGCCGAGGAGCCCGAGTACGTCTTGCCGCAGGAGGCCTTCCCACTGCGTCATGAGATCGTGGACACGCCACCTGGACCGGAACACCTGCAGGACAAGGCTGAGTCCCCACATGTGAGCGGCAGCGAGGCAGAGGCAGCCTCCTTGGCGCCTGTGGACTCCTCTTTCTCGCTCCTGTCTGTCTCACATGCTCTGTATGACAGCCGTCTGCCGCCCAACTTCTTCAGCGTGCTGGTGTGTGACATGCTGCACTTCTATGCTGAGCAGGGTGACGTGCAGATGGCGGTGTCTGTGCTCATTGTGCTGGGTGAACGGGTACGCAAGGACATCGATGAGCAGACCCAGGTGTGTGACGGGGCACGTAAGGTCTGGAATAGCTGCTGCCGCAGCATAGCCCTCACACCAACTGGCCTCTTAGCTGCTCCTGGCCATCCTATCCTGACGCCTGGGCCCCTCCCTGTCCACAGGAGCACTGGTACACGTCCTACATCGACCTGCTGCAGCGCTTCCGGCTTTGGAATGTGTCCAATGAGGTGGTCAAGCTGAGCACCAGCCGAGCTATCAGCTGCCTGAACCAGGCCTCTACCACCCTGCATGTCAACTGCAGTCACTGCAAGCGGCCCATGAGCAGCCGTGGCTGGGTTTGTGACAGGTGAGGCCATGGGAGCCGTGCGGGGGCATGTGGGCAACTTAGGAGCCCCCGCTGAGGCCGCCGCCTTCCCCTAGGTGCCATCGCTGTGCCAGCATGTGTGCCGTCTGTCACCACGTGGTCAAGGGTCTGTTCGTGTGGTGCCAGGGCTGCAGCCACGGCGGTCATCTGCAGCACATCATGAAGTGGTTGGAGGGCAGCTCCCACTGCCCCGCTGGCTGCGGCCACCTGTGCGAGTATTCCTGAGCCCCGTGAGGCGAGGCCTACAGGCACCTGGCTAGCAAGTGCGGCTCCCCGCGTGCCCCTAGTCCCGACCTTGCGCCCGGCGCTGGAGCTTGGAGCCGAATAAAAGGAGAGGGAGCCGCTGTCGGACCTGTAGTCGGGTCGCGCCGTGTGCGTGCGTCTGTGCGGTGCGTGGGCGGGCGGCAGTGTCGCCATGGTGACCGGCGGGTGGCTTTGGCATCTTTGACTAGAGTTTTCTCTGCGCGTCCCGGAAGTGCCCCTCCGGGGGCGGGCCGCGGAAGGTGACTTCCGAGTTCGTATCGCGCCGGCTGTTGCCACGACGACGGAACCATGGGCCAATAGCGTGCGGTGGGGAGCGGATTCCCGGCGTGCAGCGCGGCCGCGGGATCATGGCGCTGGGGCTACGGGCATTGCTGCTGTGGGCGATCTTGTTGACTGCCCTGGCTCGGCCTGGCTGGGCAGGTGACGGCGGGTGGTGAGCAGGCTGGACGGCCCATGGTGGGGAGCGGGCGGGGAGGAGGGGCTTAGCGGCTGTGCTGACGCAGGTGTACCCACAGGCGGCAGGGTAAGGCGGTGGCAGTGGCGGCGGAGGAGGAGCGCTGCACTGTGGAGCGTCGGGCCGACCTCACCTACGCAGAGTTCGTGCAGCAGTACGTGTGCCCTGCCGCCCCAACCCGTCCCTGGGGCTCGGCCACCCTTGAGTCACGCCCTTGTTTATCCACTTGTCTGCTCGGATCTTCTGAGGATTCCTTCCCTTGATCTAGAGAGCACGCGTTGGGGCGGGGGCGGGCGTGGCTCACAGCCGGCTGCGACTCTACCCTTCTTTTGCAGCTACGCCTTTCTCAGACCAGTCATTCTGCAAGGACTCACAGATAACTCGGTGAGGGTGCGTGCTTGTCCTGTGCACCTTTCTCCCGTGCTGGACACAGCCGTTAAGTCTTCTCCCCACCCCCGCAGAGGTTTCGTGCTCTGTGCTCCCGCGAAAGGCTGCTGGCTTCGTTTGGGGAGAGAGTGGTTCGGCTGAGCACTGCCAACACTTATTCTTACCAGAAAGGTGAGCTGCTGTGCCCCTTGGGGTCCACTAGGTTGCCAGTATCCTAAAGGCAAGAGCAGCCAGTCCTGACCTGCCCTGCCCCCTTCCCCGCAGTGGACCTGCCCTTCCAGGAGTATGTGGAGCAGCTGCTGGATCCTCAGGACCCCACCTCCCTGGGCAACAGTGAGCCAAATCTGGGGGGCAGTGGGGTTAGGGACACTTTTGAGTTACCAGGTGCCAGGAGCCCTGGTCACTCTGTCTTGTTTGTGGCAGACACCCTGTACTTTTTTGGAGACAACAACTTCACTGAATGGGCATCACTCTTTCGGCACTACTTCCCACCCCCATTTGGTCTGCTGGGTACCACTCCTGCTTACAGCTTTGGAATTGCAGGTGAGTGTTCCTCAGATGAAAGGATACTGAGGATGGGCACAGACTTGATTTGGTTACCAGCTGCTTATAACTGATCCCACAGGAGCTGGCTCTGGGGTACCCTTCCACTGGCATGGGCCTGGGTATTCAGAGGTGATCTATGGCCGCAAGGTAAAGATGATTGGTTGGGGGGGGACATTGAGACATGGGGCTTACCAACCACAACACACAAAGTGACTTTGCCACTCCTGTCTCCAGCGCTGGTTCCTCTACCCACCTGAGAAGACACCTGAGTTCCACCCTAATAAGACCACATTAGCCTGGCTCCAGGACACATACCCAGCCCTAGCGCCATATGCAAAGCCTCTGGAGTGTACTATCCGGGCTGGTGAGGTTAGTGGTTGGCAGCGGTGCACTGGACCAGGCCAGTAGGCCCCCAGCTAATCCTAGTACTCTACCTGTTCTTCTATCAGGTGCTGTATTTCCCTGACCGCTGGTGGCATGCTACACTCAATCTGGAAACGAGTGTCTTCATCTCTACGTTCCTTGGCTAATTAGATTGCAGGCATGCCTGTGTCACATATCAGCCCATGTTCACCTAGTGCTCACAGATTTTATTACAGAGACAGTGGCAGCAGCGGTGGCCTTGGCCCGGCCCAGCCCACCCCACCCTCACCTGTTTTCCAGCCAGACAGAACAGGGGAGGCCCAGCAAGAGCCATTATGCTGAGAGGGAGAGCAGTCAGAGCCCAACTGAACTGATGGGGGGCAGGGCCCAGAGACATTAACTTTGCACAGGGATTGGGGACTTCTGCCCCAGGCCCTTCCTAGGCCAAGATACCAGGAAAGGTGCCATGAGGAGTGCCTCAGTAGTCCTCCACCCAGCCGTTCTCAGAGATGAATGCATCGATGACTTCTTTCATGGCCAAGTTTGGGATGAGCTGTTCCTGGGTCAAGGGGCTCCGGGTCACAGGGTCAAAATGGCCTACACGCTGCAGTAACAAGGTCAGAAGGCTCTCAGTGGGACCAAGGGCCATACTCCTGACCCTGTTCCCGATGGCCCATGGGCCTCACCTGCAGGTGCTCCTCGATGTCTTTGCGGTCATAGGTGATACCACTTGGCGTGATGCACGGCTCACGCATCAGCTCAAAGCTGATCTTGCCACACAGGTAGTCAGGGATATCTCGCTTCTGTGGCATACAGGGATAGGGTCAGAGACCAGGCCTCAGGAAGAGACACTGCCAAAACCTGCTACCCAGAGAATTTAGGGAACACTCACCTTTCTCTTCTCATCTACCTGAGAGAAGAGTTCATCCATGTCCGCCATATATTTGTCCTGTGAAGAATTGAGCACTGCGCTTGGATCAGACGCCCATCTCAATTCCCTACAGGCACACACAGACCAGACATGCATCAGGGGCACCCTCACATCACATGAACACACAGATCCATTCATGGGCCAGGGCACCCTCACATGCTTGGCTTCGATGCAGGCCTGCTGAGCCCTGACGTGGCCATCATCCTCATCACCCTCATGGTTCCGCTGGCACTCCTCCAGTTCCCTGGGGGTTGACCAGAAACTAGTCAAAGACAGACCTAAGATGATGTCAGACCCCCACCCCAACTCAGGGCTCAAGTTCAAGCCTCTTCCCCCTCAGTTTCCTGCTTGCCAGTGTTAGACTTCAATAAACACTTGTGTGGTACTTGGTGATTCAGTTAATGGGAGACAGGGCAGCCTGGGGGTGGGGAGCCCACCTCTCGCGCTCCGCCGCAATGAGCCTCGTGAGGTAAGCGTGCAGCTCGCTCTCCTGATGGATGCGCCGCTCCTCGATGCTATTCCAGCGTTTCTTCTTAGCAATGCGCAGTGCACTAGGGATGTCATCCCCAAAGTTAAGCCGCTGCTCCTTAGCCAGGCTGTAGGCTGGGGAAATGGAGGATTCCGGTCACTCTCTGGCTTGTCCACCTGCCTAGTCCCAGGCAGCCTGCAGCCAGCCAGCATTGCGGCCCACCTCGCTGCAGATTGGCAATAGCCTCGTCATAGCTCTCCATCTCCAGCTGGCACTGCCCCAGAAAGAAGTGCGCCTTCACAGACTGCCCGTCCAGCTCCAGGGCGCGCCGGCAATCAGCCAGCGCTTGCTCGTGTTGCTGCATCTTCAGGTAGCACAGGGCCCGATTGGTGTAATACACTGCCACCAGGGGGTTCCGGGTCTGGAGACCGAGGCCGTGCCCTAGCGTGAGGCTGTGGGCTTGGCCAGCTTCCTCTGCCCCAACAAGCTGGCATTCTGATGTCCCAGGTCCTAACCCACCAGCTCTGGTGCCCGGGGCTGTAATCAAACTAGTAGTCAAAGCCTCTAGGTCCCAAGGATCCGCGGAGGGTGGAGTCCTGGACTGAGTCCACCCTCTTGACTCCCACTGGTCTGGTAAAGCTAAGTTTCTCTAACCGTAAAGAGCCTCCTATTTGAGCCTGGGGTCCTCAGGGGGGAGTGTCCCTGTTCTCCAACCCTGCCAGCCTCTCTGGAAGGGATAGTTGTCCCGCAACCAGATTCACAGCCTGAAACCTGGGTCCCGCCCCCTTCATCGGCCCTGACGCCGACCCCTCCCCCGACTCGGGCGCACTCACGATGGCGCGGCCGTAGCAGGCCGCAGCCTCCGGGTACTTGCGGCCCACGAAGAGCCGGTTGCCCTGCTCCTTGAGCTCCTGCGCACTCGGGCTCTTCTCGGGGCTTCCGCTGCCGGCACCCATACGGGCGCCGCTCTCCTTCTCTTCCTTGCCCTTCATGGCGCTGCGCGGCACGGCCTGGGCTCTGTTCCCGGGCTTTGCGCCGGGATAGCCCTGTGCCCGCAGCCCGAGCCCGAGCCCGAGCCCCGCAGCCCGAGCCCGCGTCCGCTCGGGCCCAGTCCAGCGATCCCAACCGGAACTTCCGGCCGCGCGGGGCGGAGCCAGCGGCGATGCACACGTGAGGGCGGCGGGGTCGTGCGTACGTCAAACGAGCCTCAGGGCTCGGTACGGGCGACGTTGGAGGCCGGGAGGAGCGCTTTCCCGAAGGCCTGGCCTCCCCAGTGAGACCCTCATCTCGGTCGCTGGAGTCTAGCCGCCTAAAACCTGCGTGGGTCTTAAGGGACCCTACCCCCGCAGCACTTGGGCCCCGCCCCCCGCGGCCGGCCTCGCTTTGGGGAGCACAGGCTCCGCCCCGGTCTCAGAGACCCCGCCCCCCACGTGAACTCGGCGGATGGCGGCTTGCGGGCTGCGAGGACCCTGAGCCTGGCCTCCGTCCCGGAGCGCTGCAGAGAGGTGCTACGAACACGCGCGACCCCCCGGGGTGGAAGCCCTGGACCGTTAACAGAGCGGAGGGGGTTGTGGAGATTGGTAGGGTGGGCACCTCCATGGCTGGATTTGCGTCACTGCTCTTTCCCAGGTACCGAGAGGAGCTGCCTGCCACCACCGGTGACAAACGGACAATCACGTGACACGAGGGAAGCGAGCGAGTTCTGAAGGGTGCCGTGGCGGGCCCCTCCCCAGGAGCCGCTGATATGTCGGCTCGCAAAGGGGTCGCTTCTGGCCGCGAACTGAAGCTGTGGGTATGGCCTCGGGTGAGCTGGGTCATAAGCGCGGGGACAATCGAGTGCCACTCAGAGCAGGAGCAACGGCATGTCTCCGAGACTCTGTCCCCAGACTAGCAGGACCTGCGTAGTGTTCCTTGCTGCCCACAGCATTCTTGCCGGCCCTGCAGTGCACTCTTGAGTTCTACCTGCTGTACCTGGACCTGGTCCAGAAGTACCAGAGGCTTTGAGTCCAGACAAGCAAACTGCTGGTGGCCAGAGAAGGCATCCAGGACCTCCAGACCTCAGGAGCGTTCTGAAGACAGCGCTGTGGACCTGGGCTATGGGGTAGAAGCTATGCCCACATTTGGCTACTCATGAAGCCACGAGGCCAGCCAAGAAGTACAGGACCCACGCCTGCCCACTTGCCTCTCAGAATCAGGCCTGGGGTTTCCAGGACAGCAGGCTGGCTAAGCAGGAAGCTGGCCATTACAGGAATCAATAAATGTTTGTTGTGCTCACTCCAGGTCCAGAGGTGCAAAGAGAAAGAAAACCCAATCCATTATCATGGGGGGAGGGGTCTTTCAAGTTCAGCAGGTGTAAGGGAGGGCAGACAAGTTTCTGGAACGGTGGGACTGCCACCTGATGCTGTGTAAAATATTTATTTTCGAAAAAGGCTCAGACTGCAAGTCCTAGGGGTGGAGGTAGGGGTGGGAGGTGGATGAGGACTTCTCTGAGGCCACCCACCCATCCCTGGCCCAGCAGCCCTTCCAACCAGGCCTTTGATAGGCAGCCAGGGCTAGAGTAAGCCTTGGCCTCAAATCAGTGGGCCACATGGACCACCTGCCCCATGGGGAGCAGCAACCTTGAAACGTCCATCCCTGGAGGGCAGACACAAAAGGCCTGATTGGTGGCCAGTTCACCACATGCCTGAGCCCTGCCAAAGGGAGCTGGTCAGGGCGGCGGGGGTATGTGGGCACCCAGCAGGTCATAGGCAAAGATGTTCCAGAAGATGGCGAAGAGCAGGAAGGTGCCGTAGGCCAACAGCACCACCCACCAGCCGCACTGGTCCTGCAGGCGCTCCTCGTAGCTGCGCAGGATGGTCAGGCCCATGCTCACACCCACCACCGCGCCCGCAAGATGTGCCATGAAGCTGGGCTGCGGGCCCGAGGCAGGCAGTGGTGGGGAGAAGCGCAGCCACACGGCCCGGCCTACCTCGGAGCTCACTGCAGAGGGACGCAGCAGGTGGGAGGGGCCCTGGCTGCAGGCTGAGGGGCCCCCCCAACCCCACCCAGCCCCTACTCACTGCACACCAAGGCCAGCACCATCCTCAGCAGCTTGTAGGGACACCTCATCCCAGCCCAGTTCTGACAAGGGCATGTAGACAGACATGAGGAATGCTGAGGATGGGGGTGGGCCAGCCCCACCCCACATCCACAGCTGGGCAGCCTTGTTACCATGACGACGTTGGCCAGGTGTGCTGAACACAGGGCGTAGACCCCGCCAGAGCCTCCCACCACGGGGGCCCGCATGTCGGTGATGGAGACGGTCAGAGAGCCTGTGTGAGCAGGGGAGGGGATGAGGGCAGGACAAGCCAATGAGGTGGGCAGGGGCACATGCCTGTCTCACCTGCCAGCACACCTGCCAGGTAGAGCAGGCTGATACGGAGCAGGCCATGCACCATCTCCAGGGGCACCCCAATCATCAGCTGCAGGAGGGCATTGAACCCCAGCTGCTCCAGCCTGGCCACACGGGGGACAGGTACGGGGGGGTCAGCTGTTCGGTCTGCCCACCCCCAGCCCTTGCCTCAAGTTGCTGCCTCTGTCCCCCAGATGAGTCTTTCTGATTTAGTGAGTGGGCATCTTTGGGTGGGCTGGCCTGGCCAAGCCAGCAACCCCTACTCACCCAACGTGCATGAACATATAGGTGAGGAAGCGCCAGGCCCGAGCACGGTGCCCAGGGTGGTACACAAGGGGGCTCTTCATGTACTCTGGATGGTAGGTCTGCAGCACCCACTTGTTGAGGCGTGCCCCGTAGCACAGGAACACGATGATCTGGAGATATAAGTTGGGGCTGATCAGGACAGGGATGCAGGAGGCCCCCCCAGGGCAGTGGGGGGGTGGTCCCACCTGGGCGAGGGTGATGGAGGCCATGAACACGGGGGGCGGGCAGCTGCGGTGCCGGTAGAAGTACCAGCGGCGGTCCACTTCACAGGGCAGGATCTCATAGGCCACATAGCGCACAAACCGCTTGTAGACACCCAGTCCCGGCTCATCCAGCAATCCATCCTGGGGCAGTGCCCGCTGCCCATTAGCAATGGCCCGCTTGAAGCTGCTGGAGCGCTTGCTGCTGATCTAGGGGCAGGGACCAGAGTATGGGCAAGTCCCTTCATGGCACCCCTGCCCGTGGCCTGCCCAGCTCCCCACATCCATGAGTCCTCCCCAGCAAGAGAGGCCACCTGCTCACACCCCCCCCTTGGCAGGGCACTGAATCTGGCCCCTGCTGCCCACCCATTATGGCACTGACCAGGTCCACCAGCTCCTGGTAGCAGACCTGGCCCCGCTCATTGCTCTGGGCCAGGGCCACCAGCATGTCCAGCTTGGCCGGGTCCAGGGGCAGCTCATGGCTGTGCACCAGACCAGCGAAGGTGTCTGCACCGATGAAGCCTGTGTTCTCAGGGTCCAGCTGCTGCGGTGGGGTGGGATGGGGTGGCACCGGCCAGGTCTTTGGCCTGAGGGCAGGCCAAACCCAGACCACAGGACCTGGCACACTAGCTCGAGCAGCAGCTCCAGGAGCTGCCAGGACACCAGGGCCAGGTCCCAGCCCTCCCGCTCCTGAGCTCTTCCCACTTCATTTCCACCCAGACCACCCTGCGACAACCGCCCTCCCTCCTGCCCTCCCTCAGGAGGTCCGGGACAACCAGCTCAAGCACAGGGGTCAAGGTCGTGTAGAGGGGTGCTGGGGATGTGGAGTGGGGCTCTCTCGGAGCTCTCGGACCCTCACAAGCTCAGCCCAGCAGCAGGACCGCAGCACCCAGGGTGGTGCCGGCTCCCTGTCCCCCACGCACCTGCTCCTGGATGAGCTGCAGCAAGGAGCTTCTGTCCATAGAGCCAGGCCAGGCCGGGGGCCAGGGTCAGCGGCCGCGGCCGGGAGGGGCTGCTCTGCGGCGGGCTCTGCTCCGCCCCAGCCAGCCCGCTCCACCTGCTCTGCTCGCGCCGCGCCGCGCCGCGCTCGGGCCGCGTCACAGCCGCCCGCCCGCCCCCACTGCACACGCGGCCACGCGCGGCCAGGACACACGCACTCCATAAGCGGATGTGCCAGCCAGGCTGCCTCTGGACACACACCCTGGGCAGGTATGGTTTCCGCTGAACAGTGTGCCCACCCCCACCCCGGTATTGGGCACACCTTCCTTCCCTCCCAGACAGTAGCCACATCAAGTCGAGGCACTCTGGAACCCCTCACAAGTAAGGCTCTTCCACACAGGCTTTCTAGGTTCAGGCCTAAAGACATCACCCCCCCTGGCTGCTCCACTGTCTCTGATGGTTGCAATTCATTGGTGTTTCTGCCTGGACTGGGAGCTCACCCACCTGTGGCAGACATACCCCCTACCCATCCTCAGTGTTGTAGCAGGGACATCCCATGGCCCCCAGTGAGATCAAGGCCACCTTGTAGGGTGAAAGACCCTCTTGTAGTTGCCACAGTACAGATGACCAAGATGAACCCACATGTTGACATGCTGGTGTTTCCACTCATGCTGCAGGAGCTGGCAGAGCCTCTGGGCTCAGGAAAACACTGGGGTTATCCAGACAGCCCCAGCTGAGCAGAACTCCCATGGGGCAGGGCTGCAGCTGGGATAAGGTAAGGACCTATTCCTGGGCAAACCCCTCCAACAACAAAGCAACAAAGGTGACAGACAGGTACATGTACCCATGGCAACCCACCAAGGGCTGTTAGAAACCTGCCCTTGCTGTGGCAAAGATTTTGGGGATGCTGCACTCACTGCTGCATCCTCCCCTGCCCAAAGCAGACTGTGAACCAAACTGCCATCCAGCCAGGAGGCTGTGGGGACAGTGCAGGAACTTCTTAGGGCAGGCAGTACATCAAGACCTGGGGAAGGTCCCTGGCCCAAGTATGTAGGTCTGTGAATGCCTATCTGGGCGGCCCTGGGTGACCACACTGTGGGGTCTCTCAGCTCCAGTCCTAGGAAGTAGGTCTAGGCCCATCCCCCCACCAGAGTTGCCCTGCTTCCTTTAGGCAAGGGCGTAGTGGTCAGCCCTGCTCCATGCCAGGACATCACAGAGCAAGCAGAGAAGGCACCATTGGCAATGGCCTTACCCAGACCACACAGTCTCCATAGACATGAAGACCCTACAGGGCCACTTATCACATTGGCCTGAGGCCTTGGGGTGGTGACCTAAGAAGAAAATGGAGGTGTGACATTTCCAGCCCACACTAAGACACAGGACATGTTCCATATTGGTTTGAGAAAAGCTGTTTTCAAAGACTGGGGTCTGAGAGATGGAAAAGACAGTTTAATCAGGAAACCCAACTTTGCCTGCCACTGTGGGCACCACTGTGGAAAGGTTCCCAACTGGACAAGAGGGTCGTGCCCACCCCCACCTTTGGCCCCCAATTCTGCCTTCCAGCCTCTCACACCCACTAGCTACCCAGGACCAGCAAAGAGGCAGAGCCTTGAGAATTCTGAGTCTGGGGTCACCTGTGGTCCCCAGCCCAACACACATGAAGCCCACAAAGGAAGGCAGTGCCTGTGGCTGTGGTGGAACATGGCACACCTGGGCCTTGGGCAGGAGCCAGGGCACTTTACAGGAAGATGGAGGGCCCTTTACAAGAGGATGGAGGGCCCTGCGCAGGGGCAGGTGACTATCTTCAGAAGTTAAGGAAGACAGTCCCTTTGAGGGCCCTGTGATCAGACTGCTGAGCTAGGAGCTTGCATTTCACATTGCGCTGTCTTGAAGGGGACCCTGCCCAGGTCAAGGGAGGGGCTCAGGGGCTCAGGAACTTCATCGGCTCTTCACCAGGACCCTATAGAGGGAGAAGCTAAGCACTGCAGCCATGGCAGCCCCAAAGAGCCCCAGAATCCCCCGGAGCCAGAAGGTCGTGGGACACATCTCTGCTCGGGCCAAGTGTCTGCAAGAGAGAGGTGCCATCAGCAGAGGCCCTCAGGCCAGGCCTGCCTGCTTGCTGCTGGTCACGCTCAACTGGACAGTCAGAGCTCCCAGACCACAAAGCAGCCAGCAGGGACCAAGCCCTGAGGGGCACACCCAGGCACATGCTGTGTCACCCAGAGTCCTACCCTGAAACCCTGACCCTGCTCCAGCCCTGACACCACAGCCACTCCAATGTCCGGGCAACAGGTGATGCCAGCGCCCTGAGATAGGACAAACTACCCTCCTGTTGTGGGTAGGACTATGGTGCTGGGTACCCACGGGAAGGTAGCCATGGTGGCAAGCTGGGTGAAGATGGCAGTGTTGGGCTCCTCTGGGCCAGCGCAGGAGAACGGGATGGGGGTGGGCAGACGGTGCCTGCGGCAGAACTCAGCTGGTGAAGGGCCATACAGCGCAACACCTTCGGGCAGGTCAGCTTTGGAGCAGAGGAAGAGACAGGGCGTCTGCCCATCCATGTAATGGCGCTGCACAGGGAAGGCCATGTAAGGGATAGTCCCAGAAGTGCAAGGCATGGCTGGTGGGTAGGCCCTGCCCCATGGCACTGTTCCCTGGCAAGACTTGGGGCCAGGTCTCACCTTGTAGACATCAGCGCAGTACGAAAAGGACTCTGGGTCACTGCCATCAAACATTAAGCAGGCAACATCGCAGGCAGCATCCGGCAAGGTGGCCAGCAAGCTGTCTGTGCCCATCTCACATAGCTAGGACCAACAGTGACCTCACATAAGGATCCCCAAGGGCCACAATGAAACAGCTCTAGCAAGTAAGGGGTGGGCAAAGAAGTGTCCCCAAGATCCCAGGCTGTCCTGGCACTCACGATCAGGTACTTCTCCTGTCCATTGACCTGCACAGTGTTGATAACATAGTTGGAGGGGGACTCTGGGGACTCTGTGGCATCCTGGTGCTGAGAGAAAGGGAGGAGACCCTGATGCTCACTGGACTCAGTACAACCCAGACAACCCTGACCCACTCCTAGAGCCACCAGTTAGGGTACTAGTACCTCTGCAGACACTCACCCCCAGACTGTGGCCAAGGAAGGCTTGCAGGAAGGCAGACTTGCCCACTCCTGGGGCCCCCACCACCTTGCACATGAGAACACTCCGCTGTGTCTGCCCCTTCTCCTGGTCCAGCCTTTTCTCACGAGTGACTGTGAGGATAGGCGCAGGTTAAGGTGACTGCCGGGTGCTAGGTCCAGGGCCTAAGGAGGGTGGGCACCCACCTGTGATGGCCCGGGCTTGAGAGTCCTCCTCACAGAGGGTGGGGTACCCCAGGTAGCCAAGGTGCCCCAGGCAGCGCTGGACATCCAGGTAGGTCACCAGCCTGGAGGCAAGCAAAGGCAAACGTTATAGTGGGGAGGTGGGCAGCACGCAGGTGGGTGTGCTGAGCATGGCACTTACGTCCACTGGCAAAGGTACCCATGTAGGGGCAGCCGGCCGGACTCGGTGCACACCGTGCGCAGGAGCTCAGGGCCCCAGGGGGCCACAGGGAACACGCTGAAGAGGCTCTGCAGCTCCGTGGGTGAGAGGGCACCATCGTGGTCCTGCAGGGAAAGGTCATGGGACATGTGCCAGGCATGGTGGCGAAGGATAGGGGACCACAGTGCTCTTACCTGGTCATGCTTTTCAAACACTCTCTGCACAAACTGGTAGCCCAGGTGGTTGAGCTCTGTGCTGCAGCCAGGGGGCACATGGAGCCTGCAGGGTGACAACACTCCTGGTTTTTAGGTTATCTGGCACCACTAGGCTGGACCATCTAGCTGTCACCCTGCAGTCCCATCTATGCAGTAGAACCCTCCCAATGGACCCAGGAGGATCTTATATCCCTCCTCATGCAGCTGGGGCCAGCGGAGGATAGTGGTCCTTTGCTCCAGCATAGACAGGCCACCACCCCCAATGAGGCAGCTGAGCTGGACCCCCCCCATGCCCAGGGAGGTTGAGCCCTAAGCCCCCCTGGATACTGACGGTGGGAAAAGGTAGTCGGTTGTAAGCTCAAGTGTATCGCTGTAGCCAAAACACCGCAGGATGGTCCATGTGGTCTCATGCCGGCCCCGTTGGATGAAGAGGGTATTCAGAAAGAGGAAGCCTGTGCCAAGACAGAGGTGGGTAGCCCCAGGCACAGCCTGGCCAGGTGTCCAGCACCTAGAGGCAGTGGGGGCCTAGTCTCACCATCCAGGGTCAGCCGGTCATCCTGCACACCGCCTGCCACGTTCTTGCGCACCACCATCTTTACATCCTCCAGTGCCTGCGGTGCCAGTGGGTGCCCAAAACAGGCTTTCTACCTCCAAGAAATAGTGGGTGTGAGTTGGCCACCCTGAAACTGCAGGTCTAAGAACCAGCAGCAGCAGAGACACAAGAGATAGGGCACCTTCGGATGGGGGTGGGGGCACACCTGGAAGGCATTAAGTTCCTCGTCACTGAGTGTCTGGTCCAGGTCCTGATCTGAGAGCCTGAAGATGCGCGTGAGGGCCTGGGCACATGCGGGCTTCAACTGTGGGGACAATGTCTCAGTGCCCCCAGGCAGCCTTTAACCACCCCCATCCCTGTGGGTCCCTAGGGGAGCCAGGTCAGGCCTACCACCCACCTGCTTGGTTTCTGGGTCATAGAGGGGTGCTGTGGGGTGCAGGACAGCCTTCTGAGCATAGTAAAACAGTTCGGAGATGTTCCTCAGGTTCTTGGCTGAACACTGGGGAAGGCAGGATAGGCTGAGGAAGACACAGGACAAGGGGTCTCACCATAGATTTCCCAGCTAGAGCCATACCCTGCCTACTTACCTCCACACAGGTCTCAATCTCGGGGAACTGGTTCATGATGGGAAGCACAGCTTCCACGGAGCTTCCTGGCCGCAGGTCTGACTTGTTGCCCACTAGGATGATGGGCACACTGGGAGAAGGCGGCCATGGTCATTAGGGAGTAGGAGCCAGTGGGGCATGCCCCAGGTGCTGCTCATTACCTGGGCCCTTTCTCAGTCCTCCCATTCACCAGCGGGATCCACTTGGTTCGGATCTGAAAAGCAAAGCCCGGCCATGATACAAGGCTGCCCATATAGTGCAGCCCACAGCTCCCAGACAGGGCTCACACCTGGCTTGGGGAGAGCAGAAGGGGAGGTCAAGGCCAATTGAGGCCTCCAAGTCTCAGCACTAGGGATGAAGCCCGGAGGAGCCCAAGAAAGGTCCCTAGTCACTCACTTGGGAGTTCTGAGACTAGGGAGGGAAGACGGGCTGCTACACAGTTCAGACAGGCAGCCACACCAGGCTCTCTCTGTGTGGAAGGACTCAGGATCACTGGGGGAGCAGCCAGCGGCTCCAGGTGAAGGTCCCCAAGATGTTTGTTATGGATGGGGCAGTACACAGGGTTGAGTCCACCTTAGCCACCCCATCTCTGCCACTAGGGTCTGCATCGAGGACAGAGTATTGACTGAACAGGCAGTAGCCCCTTACCTTCTCAATCGTGGCCTCCTCAGAGACATCATATACCACACACACAACATTTGCCTGTGAGGAAAGCAGAGGCACAGGGAGACGAGAGGCTGCCTGCTCACCGAGGACAGCCCAGGCCAACTACACACCCTCCCAGGCGCTCACAGGTAGCATGGAGCACAGCTCCAAGGCCTAGGAGCCCACTCTTCTCTAGAATTTGCCTCCAGCCTGATGTTCACTCTCTGCTGTCATGCTGGGGACAGGCAGCTGCCTACTGGCACCTCAGATAGCCCCTTCCCTGCCTGTCCCAGCATAGAGACGGCAGACCCCAAAGCAGCAGGTTCTCTGGAGGCCTCAGGACAGATGTAACCACGCCCAGAACCCAGCCCTGGAGGAGAAAGCAGTCAGAGGAGACTGACCCTGACCTTGGCCTGTACTCATTACAAGCAGTCAGAGTAATAGTGTCAGAGTTTGGGGCTGCCTCTGGGAGGCTGTGGCAGCCAATGCTTCCCTTCCTGACAATGCTCCCAGGACACAACAGAGGCTACAGGTGGCTGGCACACACAACCTGGTAACAGGTGAGCCCTAGATACAACAGCACCACTGCCTGGCCTCCAGGCTGTGGACCAGGCTATGCAGCAAAAGGGATAGCCACTCCCTAGAGCACAAAGGAAGACCAAGCACTGGCTGGTCATGTGGGAAAGAAGGACAGATGTCCCTCAGAGAAGCTCCCTTCTTTCCCAAGGTGCTCCCAGCAGGGTATGTCACTGGAGCCCTGACAACCGTGGGTGCTGAAAGATCACAACAGAATTACCAGGGCCAAGGACAAATTGAGCACCTTAATTCAATTCCTCAGAGGGTGAAGCCGATTAGCCTGAGGCCCCCATGGCCAGCACCCACTTCCTGAGCCCTCACAACCCGAACCTTGTGGATCTCGTCCTGGAGCTCCTCGTCAGTCTGCTCGGCTTCTGGATGGAAGAGACCCTGCTGCAGACCAGCCTGAAAAGCCCGCTCTTGGGCAAAGCCACCAGGAGGGGTGGGACCGAATACCTGAGTAGTCCACGATGTGGGTGGGCACCTTCTCTGGAGTGACGTCTGCGGGGATCGTGATCTCTTCTGCTCGGGGAGGTACCTGCAACAGGCCCAGAGAGGGCTGACCGAGGGCCCCCACGCAGCGCCCGGGACCTCAGTCTCTCCCCTTGCAGCCGGCACCCCGCTGCGACGCGCTGGCCGCTTACCTCCTCAGGGAACTCCTCGCTCACCAGCGACAGAATCAGCGACGTCTTCCCCACCTGGGCTGCGCAGGGCGGCGCGGTCAGAGTGGACCAAGTTCACGGTGCCCTCGTCCGCGCCCCGACGAGTCCAGCCCCCTATCTCCAGCCCCAAGTCCCCCGGCCCCTCGGTGCCTACCCTCGCCCAGTAGCAGGATACGCACGTCCCGTCTCATGGTTGCCACCTGGAGCCGCACACTCGCCCCAACCACCACCCGGACCTGACCTGGGCCGGGCCCCCAGCCCTCTCGAGCCCGCACTTCCGGTCCCCGTCCACCCAGCTGCACCAGCGAGCCGGCGGGCCAGAGAAACCCGGCTGCGCGGCGGCGCCACCGTGTGGGCTCGCCGGGGACCGTGGGCGGCGGGACTTGGGGCACGCGGGCCAAGGCCTGGCGGGTTGGTCGGCCTTTGGGCCAGGACGGGGACTGGAGGGTTAGGGCTGGGGCAGAGGCTGAGCTCTGGCCAGGAGTGAAAAGGGGACTACCAATGCAAAGAGAGAGTAGTAATGTAATAAATGCACACGTTAATTTAAGCTACAAAGTGTAAACGTTAAAACCCCTTAGGTGATGAGGTCTGAAATACATTGATGCTATAACTTTACTACATGTGTCCCCATGAAGGTCTCCAGGAAGGGTTTAGTAAGGTAAAAGGATGTGTTTATTAGGATGGGTTCATTTATACCCTGGGTTCCCTGAAATATCAAGAATACTGAATTTTAATGAAAGCACTTAAGTTTGAATGAAAGCACACAGAATGGCAGATGCTGTGTACAAAACTATGATCTAAGGCATCGTGATTAATGTTTGTTAGTACTAGAGACAACATTTTGGGTTATTGGAAAAGGTTTCTCTGCTACAAGGCCATGGATCAAAAAGAGCTAACACAATGAGAAGCAGATTTTCTGAAGAGAATAGAACTGCTTATATGGTAGAAATAACAGAGCATAAATGATGGTTACTCTCTCTTCTGAAAGGAAATAGCTGTTCTATACCAAAGATTAGTTAGAAAAAAATTAATCTTGTCTTTGAAAACTGAACACACCAAGTAACTAACAACCACAGTGGAATATGCTCATGTAGGGTTTACATTCTATCACTGCAACTGCATTTCCCATTTTATTTAAAATATATCATAGATTTGATTTCATTTTAGTTAATAAAAATAAATTGTTTTTTCTTTAAAAAAAAAAAAACTCCCTAGGTGAAAAGCAAACAGGTTGTTGTATTTTCAGGTTGCTCAAATTCACAGCAGTCTGGTTCTGATGGTTTACACGGAGTTCTGGCCTGTCCCCGTCATCCTGTCCTCACATGAGGCCATTTGACAACCTGGCTTCTCAGCCACACTTCTGCCCAGGTGGCCCTGGGGCACTTGACACCATGGTCCTCACCACAGATCAGTGGCTTGTGACCTCCCACACCAGGATCTCATTGTGGGCCACTGTGAAGAGCTGCCTGGCGGACGGGGTGAATCTGCACAGGTGCACTGTATAACCATGGCCGGTAAAGTCCTGGGAAGTCCCCGACGTACAGTCCACCAACCTCAGCACACGTTCTAGGGGCAGATGGCATGGAGTAGGTTGGAGCCAGGCAGTGCACTGGCAGGGGGATCCCATGGTTTTTTTTGGGGGGGTGGGAGGGGAAAGAGTCTCACTTGTCACCCTCACTAGAGTGTCATGGCGTCACAGCTCATAGCAACCTCAAACTCTTGGGCTCAAGCGATTCTCTTGGCTCAGCCTCCGAGTAGCTGGGACTGTAAGCACCTGCCACAACACCTGGCTATTTTTAGAGACAAGGTTTCGCTCTGGCTCATGCTGGTCTTGAACCTGTGAGCTCAGGCAATCCACCCTCGTCGGCCTCTCAGAGTGCTAGGATTATAGGCATGAGCCCATTGCACCTGGCCAGGGGGAACCCATGTTGATGGGTTCAGGGCTATGAGCCCCAGTGCCAGGTGCCACACTTAGCACCTCATGCTCAGCTTCTGGTCTTGGCATCCCGACCCAACTTTAGGAGCACAGGTGAGGGGAGTGTCTCGGAGGGGCACAGGTGAGCCTACTCAGCCCCAGCCAAGATAGCCTGAGTTGGCACCCACCATCACTTACCAGCGAAGCCGAGGGCCATGAGGCAGGCCCCTGTGGATAGGCTCAGGGATGTGGCAAAAAAAGGCACTGGAATCCTCTCCACCACCTGTGGAGACCCAGCACAAGGCACTGGGGCTCTGGGCTCAGAATTTAGCCCAGGCTCCCCAGCCTGGTACCCTGAGTTTCCAGCACCAAGCTAGCAGGTGTGCTCACCTGCTTCTGGTGGAGGCTGTAGACAATCACCTCCTTGTGCCCCCCTGGGCCCACGTATACCAGCAGCCCCCTGTCCCAGGGGCAGAAGGCAGCAAGGGAGGGCGGCAGGTGGCCCTGGGTCTGTGGAGAGGTACAGCAGGCTATGGGGTAGGGGGGAGCACCACCCTTACCCACAGTGCCACCAGGACCGTCTTACCTCTAGGCCAGCAGGCATCGGGAAGCTCAGCCAGTCCAGGAGCTCACAGTGGTTCCTCAGCCAGTCAGAGCCCCAGACACTGACACGCTGGTCCCCGCTGGCAGCCAGCCACAAGTCTGTGCCCTCTACCCCAAAGTCTCCGTGCTGGCAAGGGTGAGAGCTGACAGTTGTCTCTGCCTAGATCTGTCCCTGTGTGTCTGCACCTCCACCCCACCACAGCTCTGGAGGCTGCCTCACCTCTTTACTTGTGATCTGGATGGTGGAGATTGGGGCACCCCGGTGGTCACTCACCACACGGAAGGTCATCCCTGTGCAAAGGTGACTCATAGCTACCAGCCCGTCCTTGTCTCCAGAGAGGATGGTCTGACCTGGGCCAGGTGGGAACCATGCTGTCACCCTTTGAACCCCCAGCCCGGAGAGCTGACCTGGGCCAGGTGGGGATGGTGGCATTACTACATGCCTAACTCCTCACCATCAGTGGAGAAAGCAACAGCTGTCAGCGCAGCCGAGTGGGTGTGCATCTTGAGCTCCATGACTGTCCGGGAGACGCTGAAGAGGCGCAGTGTGCCATCGCTGTAGCCAGCTGCCAGCCGCTGCTGCTCTGGGCGTCCACAGGACGGGGGGCTCCATGCAAGGCACAGGCAACTCTGGGGGCCCAAGGTGGGGAACATCAGCCTTACCCCAGGGAGGGATCAAGGAGGGTACACACAGAAGCCAGAAAGACAAAGCTTCCTGAGCCCTGGGCAGACAGGTCCCACCCTCAGCATCACCCCCAGCCCTGCACACCACCTACCTGGTTCAGCACCTGGAACTGGATCACCAGCTCCAGGCTGGCCAGGGACCACACCCGTACACTCCCGTCCTCACCGCAGGTGGCACAGTGAGACTCGCTGGGGCTAAAGGCCACTTCATTCACCTGAGGGGACCCATACCTGGGCTGAGGGGCACCTGGTTAGCACTACCTGAGCCCACATGGCCCTTAGGCAGAGGAAGAGACACAGGCCTCTCCAATCCCAGCCCAGCCAACTCCGTGTGGTATAAAGGAGCAGGCCTGGCCCTCTACATAGCTCCCACGCCAGACCTAAGTGAATCCAGACCAAAGCAGCCCACCCGTCAGCTGCCTGGAGGGGATACTACAAACAAAGATACTGTGACAGAATGTAACACACAGCAGTGTGACCAGGTGTTCCTAGAGGGCTGCAAACTTAAAGTCAAAAGCACAAAAAGATGGCCAGATGGTGGCTCATGTCTGTAGTCCCAGCACTTGGGAGGCCGAGGAAGGTGAATTACCTAAGCTCACAGGATCAAGACCAGCCTTAGCCAGAGTGAGACCCCGTCTCCAGAAAATAGCTGGGATCTCTTGAACCCAAGAGTTTGAGGTTGCTGTGAGCTAAGACACCATGGCACTCTACCAAGGATGACCAAGTGAGACCGTCTCAAAAAAAAAAAAAGGCACAAAAAGACAGCTGGCTGTGTTCAGTGGTCATGTTGTTGGTGGTCACAATCTGGGTTTTTTTCCTGACCATTATATGCATATCAAGGGAAAAAGTAGAGGACTCATTACGTAGGTTCCACTGAGAACTGGGGAGAGGAGAGGAGATGTGACATACCCACGAGGTTAAAAGAAACAACCCAGTTCCATGAGGTTAAATCAAACAACCCAGTTCTGACTGTATTTTTTTTTTCTGAGACAGTCTTACTTTGTCACCCTCTGTTGAGTGCCATGCTGTCACAGCTCATAGCAACCTCAAACTCTTGGGCTCAAGTGATTTCCTTACCTCAGCCTCCCAAGTAACTGAGACTAATGGCACCTGCCACAACATCGGGCTATTTTTAGAGTCAAGCTAAAGGTCTCTCTCTGGCTCAGGCTGGTCACAAACCTCTTGAGTACATGCAATCCACCCACCCTGGCCTCCCAGAGTACTAGGATTACAGGTGTGAGCCACCACACCCAGCCTCCAGTTCTCACTTTGAATTTTAAGCATGAGTGTGAACACTAAATTATATTTTTTAAGATAATTACAAAATATAATTTAGGCTCGGCGCCTGTAGCTCAACGGTTAGGGTGCCAGCCACATACACCGGGGCTGAAACCCAGGCTGGGCCTGCCAAACAACAATGACAATTAATACAACAACAACAACAAAAATAATAACTAGGCATTGTGGCAGATGCCTGTAGTCCCAGCTATTTGGGAAGCTGAGGTTGCCGTGAGCTGTGATGCCACGTACTCTACTGAGGGTGACATAGTGAGACTGTCTGAAATAAGTAAATAAATAAATGAATAAATAATTTACGGGCTGGCATGATGGCTCATGCCTATTTGTAATCCTCATACTCTGGGAGGCTGAGGCAGGTGGATTGCCTCAGCTCATGGGTTCTAGACCAGCACAATCAAGAGCAAGAACCCTGTCTCTAAAATATAGCCAGGCATTGTGGTGGGCATCTGTAGTTTCAGCTACTCAGGAGGCTGAGAGGCAAGAAAATCACTTGAGCCCAAGAGTTTGAGGTTGTGGTGAGCTATGACGCAATAGCACTCTACTGAGGGTGACAAAGTGAGACTATCTCAAAAAAATTATTTTTTTATTTGTTTTTTTAAAAAAATTTTTAATAATTCTTATTATTTAGGCTGGGGGTGGTAGCTCACGCCAGTAATCCTAGCATGCTGGGAGGCAGATAGATCACCTGAGCAAGAGCGAGACCCCATCTCTACTAAAAATAGAAAAATTAGCTAGGTGTTATAATGAGAGCCTGTAGTCCCAGCTACTTGGGAGACTGAAGTAAGAGGATCGCCTGACCCCAAGAGTTTGAGGTTGCTGTGAGCTATGACACCATGGCATGACAAAGTGAGACTGTCTCAAAACAAACAAACAAACAAATGGGTGGCCCCTGTAGCTTAAGCAGCTAAGGAGCCAGCCACATACACCAGAGCTGGCAGGTTTGAATTAGGCCCAGGCCTGCCAAACAATGACAAACACAACCAAAAAAAAAAGAAAAAAAAAATAGCAAGCGTTGTAGCAGGCGCCTGTAGTCCTAGCTACTTGTGAGGCTGAGGCAAGAGAATCGCTTAAGCCCAGGAGTTTGAGGTTGCTGTGAGATGTGACACCCCAGCACTCTACACAGAGCGATATAGCTTGAGGCTCTGTCTCAAAAAAAATAAGTCATTAAAAAAATAAATAAACTCCAGAAACTTAGCTCAGTCCAGCTAAGCAATAATGGACCCTAGGACTTGGATAAGGACCTCTAAGCCCATGTCCCACTGGAGGGGCCCCAGGCTCTGCCAAGGGCACAGCCACATCCAATCTTAAGCAAACGTGCACATCACAGGGAAGCCACCAGTGACCACCAGTTCAAGTTAAGGACTCAGGACCCAAATTTCCACACCCTGGTGGGTAGAAGAACAAAATGTGTTCCATGTATACCGTGGAGCACTACTGAGCAATAAAGAGGGACAAGGCACTGATGTACACCACAGCACAGCTGAGCCTGAGAAACTAGATGCTCAGTGAGAAGTGGTAAATGAGTCCCGTGTGGGATGTCCAGGGAGGGTAAAATCCAAACAGAAAGTGAATTAGTGATTGCTGGGAGCAAGGGCAAGGGGCATACAGGATTTCATTTTGGGATAATGAAAATGCACCAGAATTGATTGTGGTGACGGCTGTTCAGTACTGTTGAATATACGAGATGTCAAATGGACAAAATGTATGGCTTGTGAATTATATCTCAATAAGTCTACTGCATAAAAAAAGGTCTACTAGCAAAAAAATTTTAAAAAATAACCCTAGGCTCAGCGCCTGTAGCTCAAGTGGCTAGGGTGCTAGGGTACCAGCCACATACACAAGAGCTGGAGGGTTCAAATCTAGCCCAGGCATGCCAAACAACAATGGCAACTACAACCAAAAAATAGCCGTGCATTGTGGCAGGCTCCTATCGTCCCAGCTACTTGGCAGGCTGAGGCAAGAGAATCGCTTAAGGCTTGGTGCCTGTGGCTTAATCGGCTAAGGCACCAGTCACGTACACCTAAGGTGGCAGGTTCGAATCCCCAGCCCAGGCCCGCCAAACAACAATGATGGCTACAACCAAAAAATGGCCGGGCGCTGTGGCGGGCGCCTGTGGTCCCAGCTACTTGGGAGGTGGAGGCAGGAGACTCGCTTGAGCCCAGGAGTTGGAGGTTG
>CAUYQV010037957.1:0-12256 GCA_963574575.1 Galagoides demidoff
TGTGAGTGATTGTAAATTGGTTTCATAATAGTACTGAGTACATTGGATATTTTTTCTTCCATTCTTGAGATACTTTACTAAGTAGGATATGTTCCAGCTCCATCCATGTAAACATAAAAGTGGTAAAGTCTCCATCTTTTTTTAGGCTGCATAATATTCCATGCTATACATATACCACAATTTATTAATCCACTCATGGGTTGATGGGCATTCGGGCTTCTTCCATGACTTGGCTGTTATGAATTGAGCCGCAATGAATTATCTGGTGCAAATATCTTTGTTATAAGATGTTCTGTGTATCCAGGGAGGTAACTCTGGTTCATATCTGGAAAGCATAGGATATGAAAACAAACAATAAAGAGATTTTGAGCTCCTTAGACTTTGTTATTTTCCAGGCAATGTCTATAATCTCGACTTCCTATCATTTCATCATCTGTCACACCAGCCAGTGTTAGATGAGCAGCTGCTAATCCTTCACTTTTCTTGCTCTTTGGATACCAACAAATAACTTACTTCTCCTCCTGTCTCCAGCAAGAGGAGGAGAAACTCTACTCAGGCTGACTGCTGAGTGGTAAGGGGCCAGCACCATTCTGAGGGGCGGCCTTCCAAATCTGCAAAAATGACTCCAAGAATCACTTTACACTTGCCAGGGCCAGAGCTAAGAGCTCTTCACATCAACTCTCTCACAGAGCACCCCCCTCTGAAGTTCTTTCCAATCCTGATGCCCCCCGAAAGATTAAAAAATTCTGCAGCATAGAGGAAAACAGACATGTTCAACAAAGCCTGGGGAATCCTCGAAGGGGTTGCTCACAGCCCATCTTCAGTTCACGTTGCTGTTTTAACTCCTTGCCTTTGAGTTAAAAATCAGAAATATTCTCATGTTTAGGCAATGGGGACTGGGACAGCTACTTTTGCTTTCTGCACACTCATGAGGAGAAAGTCAACCCTCATTATGAGAAGGAAAAAAGACCAGTGTGTAGCTTGTTGCCATCTTGGGCAGAAGGTGAAAGAAGAGAGGGTCCTCCTAATAGTAAACCCTTTCTACAGGCCACAAAGTGATACTCTCCTCTCTTTCCTAAAGTATTTTAATAATCTAGTTAGCCTTCCTACCTCTAGCCTTTTCTTCTAGAATCTATCGACTGCCTTAGTTATTCTAATAAAATATAATTCTTCTCTAGTTTTCACTGCCTAAGAGATAAACTCCTAAAGTTTCAAATAGTATGTAGGATCCTTTAAAATCTTATTTCTAGGCTTGGTGTCCATAGCACAGTGGTTATGGTGCCAGCCACATACACTGAGGGTGGCGGGTTTGAACCCAGTCCAGGCCAGCTAAACAACAATGACAACTACAACAAAAAATAGCCAGATGTTGTGGCAGGTGCTTATAGTCCTAGCTACTTGGGAGGCTGAGGCTAGAGAATTGCTTAAGCCCAAGGGTTTGAGGGTGCTGTGAGCTGTGACACCACAGCACTCTACAAAGGACGGCATGGTGACATCCTGTCTCAAAAAAAAAAAAATCTTATTTCTACCTAAATAACAGCTCTAATTCATACTGTCTCTCTCATATGCTCAATGCCATAAAGTTTCAGGTAATTGATAAAAATCAAGGTTAACTCTCATCTCTGGGCTGGACCTAGTAATTAGTGTGGAGCTCTCAGGAGGATAGTTCTTGCCTTACAGCCTTACATTATTTTAACATAAGTGCTTTCAACAATCTATAAAACAAACCCTAGAATTATAAACAATTCAACATGGTCACAAAATCCAAGATAAACACACAAAAACTTATTTTATTTCTATATAATAGCGATGGACACATGTTCAATAAAATTAAAAATGCAGTATCACCTACAATCGATAGAAAAAGAAGAAAAAGAGAGACTAAAATATTTAGATGTAAAACTAACAAAATATACATGGAAATTATATGTTGAAAGAAACAAAATTCTCACAGGAAGAAACTTTAAAAAATGTAAGCAAATGAAACCAGATATTATACTCACAAATTTGAAGGCTCAAAAATCATATAAATATGTCAATTTCTGCCAGAGTGATTTTTTTGTAGATATAGAAAAGATTAAAATTTACATAGACTATGATTTAACAACAAAAAAAGAATAAATAAAATTTACATAGAGAGGCAAAGAAAGTATAATTAAAATAATTTTGAAAAAGAAGAAGAAAGTGAGAGGAATCACTCCATCCTATTTGAAGACTTACGGTACATACGTGAGTCAAGACTGTGTAGTGTTGGCAGAAGAATAGACATGTGGTTCAATGGTATAGAATAAAGAACCCAGAAATAGGACTCTTATAAATATGTTTAACTGGTTTTTGACAAAGGCATAAAAGCACATCAATAAGGGAAAGATAACTTCTTTAGGAAATGATGTTAAAGAAATTGAAAAAGAATCTTGAACTAAGACTCACTTTTTATATAAAAAATTAAATCTAAACTATGGAACTATAATTTTTAAAAAGAAATTACAGGGAAGGGAGGAGAGATTAAGCAAGATCTTAAGATATACTCTTCCACTTTGGAAGAGTTAGATCCTCACAAAGTTAACCATAGAGTCCCCATATAACCTAACAATTCTACTCAAGGAGTCTACCCCAAAGGATCAAACATATGTTCACACAAAAACTTGAACATGAATGTTCATAATAGCATCACTTGTTATCACAGATAATAGTGACACCCAAAATATTCATCAGCTGATGAACTGTTAAACAAAATGTCCTGTATCTATAAAAAGGAATAGTATTCAGCTATAAAAAGAAATGAAGTATAGATACATGTTACAAGATGAACAAAATTTAAAAACATTACATTAATTAAAAAAAGCCAGACAGGGTCACATATGGTATGATTACATTTATATGAAATACTCACAATAAGCAAATTCATAGAGACAGAAAATGGCTTAGCAGATGTCAGGGGGTGGAGGAAGAAAACGTGGAGAGTAACTGTAACATGGAATCTCTGTACATTTTCTTGTAATTGCATGTAAACCTATAATTGTCCCAAAATTTAAAAGTTTAATTTTAAAAAAGCAAAAACAAATAAAAAAAACCCTTTGAAGTCAGCCTCTGAAGGTATTTGTCAATTAAAATTCAATGGAGGAACTAGAACACTATCTAAGATACATCTGTGGTCTCTCTCTCTCCCTCATATTCATCATACTTTCTGAGCTGAGTCTTCTTCTCCTTTCAAGAAGCTCTCCTGGAAGAAAGAAACACAATTGACCAGAATAAAGATTCCTTTGGCTTAAGGAAAGAGATTAGTCTCTATCATCTTTAGAGATTCATCTCCAGTTCTGGGGCAGAGAAGGACAGTCATGAGGCATTACTTATTCTTGATTTTAAGGAATCTTTGAACTATTTGAACTACATGCCCAATAGCACACTTGACACCAACCAACACTGCAGCAAATTCTTTTCAAATGGACTGTACATTCTTTACCGAAAACATTAGGGAATTTATTCTATTAAAGTAAAGTTTCTGGAATGATTCCCCATCAGTACCTTATCTGTCCTTCTGGAATGCACAGGCAGAACATAAATATCTGAACACTTTCTCGCTAAGTTAATGTTGTAGATGACAAAGTAGTGTATGTGCCCACAAGCAACCTCAGCTGGCTTTTGATTTAACCTCTATTTTAGCAACACAAGCTCTGTGTGTCGTTTAATGAACATTTTTTGTTTTCTGTTTTCTTTTGTTTGCCAGGTTTGTTGATTTCAAAGCAAAAAAACTCTCCCTTTTTTTAGGAATCATGACTTTAATTTATAGCCTTTTCATTTAGGGTCTTTTCAGAGCAATTAACCACTGTGGTTAAGAGGGTGGCTGTAGGGCCAACATACTAAGCTCACACCATTTGAGCCTCAGTTTTCTTATCTATGAAACAGGGATAATAATAATAAGTCTGAGAGGATTAAACAAAATAACTCACGTAAAGTGCTTAGAAATGTGCCGCTGTAAATCTTATTATCCCAGCGGCATTGTAGAAGCATCCATCTGGGTTTTATCATATGAGTCACATGAAAATTAATAAGTAGATGGAGTTTATAGGAAGACAGGCAGCTCATCGTTGCTAACAAATATCTTGACGGTGTCATTTTATCTGATCTACTTAGTTTATCTCTGTAGGCAAATTGCATTTACATTTTTAAAGCATTCACGTCCACATAATCCGCTTTACTTATACACATTTATATGCTCTGTGAAGGCACGTCTGGTTCTCTATTTCATAGACAACTAAGCTGTTCTTAAGGAAACAAATGTTCTCAAGATCAAAATTTCAAATGTGAACGAGCTCAACTGGAGTTGTAGTTCTGTATCTTTCTATCACATCTCATTTGTTTTGTCTAAATCAAGAATTAATGTTCTTTGAAAATGAGGAACATGGATCTAACAAAAATATTCATATTTTGCAGTGGCTCGAGTTCTTATATGCCTCACCAAAGAGTGGAGCTACAGAGCCTGTCTCTCTCAGGATTTTCTCTCGTCAACACGGCCTGAGATGCACTCTCTCTTTTGTACAAGTATCTTGATCATTTTCTCTTTTTTCTTTTTTTCAGAATATTACAGGGGTACACATATTTTGGTTACGTGAATTGCTTTTGTACAGTTTGAGTCAAAGTTATAAATATCACCCCTCACCCGGGAAGTGTGCATCATACACATTAGATGTGAATTTGCCTTTCCCCACCTGCCCCTTCCACCTGCTTGATTTCCATTCAGTTTTACTGCCAAATACACACGTGGGTGTTGATTGATTAGTTCCAGTTTAATGGTGAGCACGTGTAGTATTTAAGACACAATTTGATGCTCGTCCACGGAGGCCTCTTTGATCATCCTATTCTGAACTTTTACAGTTCCTTTCTCTGTCCACCTCCTCAGGCACTCTCCCCCTTTTATTGTTATTTACTTTTGGGGGGGTCATGCCTATCTCCTCAGTTTGATTGCTAAGGTCTTTAAGCAGAGGGACCATATCACAGCATGTGCCTGACTCAAACAGACGCACAGTTATTTGATGGTGATAACAGTGAGAATGCTGAAAATATCTGCTGCCGCCTCTCCAGGCAGCCTCCCTGGTGTTCTCACCATGGCCGTGACCCTGGCAAGTAACACTTGATCAGTTAGCCACTGACTATCTATTCACCTGTGCTCATTCATTCGATTAATATTTTCTGAGACTACTTTATATGCCAACCCTTAAGCACCAAGGTTATCCATAGTGGATAGATATGTCTCATACAGAAAGTCCTAAATTTACATTTTTTTTTTTTTGAGACAGAGTCTCAGTTGGTCACCCTTAGTAGAGTGCAATGGCATCATAGCTCACAGCAAACCCAGACTCCTGAGCTTAAGGGATCCTTTTGCCTCAGCCTCCTGAGTAGCTGGGACTACCAGCACACGCCACAACGTCCGGCTATTTTTAGAAGTGGGGTCTGGCTCTAGCTCAGGCTGGTCTCAAACAATCCACTCTCCTCGGCCTCCCAGAGTGCTGGAATTACAGGCATGAGCCACTGCACCCAGCCCTCTAAATTTGCATTATTTTAAACAACTATGTACAATAACATAATTTAAGTGCTATTATTGGGGTGGCAAAAATGAGAGAGACATTTATAAGTTATAGACTCCAAGAGAGGTGGGTTCAAGAGGAGAGTCAGGATTTGAGCTGACTTTTAAGATGAGTCAGTGGAAAGAAACTTCCGATGTCTTCCTTTTTCTACCTTTGGGAGCAAATATGCCCCAAGGCCTGACAAGACCACTAGTTTAAAATGCCCAGAGCTAAAAGAGAACTGGAGATTTTAACCTTCAAAGATTGGCGCTGGAGGTTACAGCATGATCTCATCTAAATATGGAAACGGCCTTTTATGTGGAGAAGTTATTGTGAAACCACCTGGAATTATTTTGGAATCAACAGAGCCTGCTCTTTGAGAAGAGGAGCCTCATCTCTACCTCTGTATTTGGTTCTAAGCAACAGACAGACTTGCTGTGCATTTAAGGTTTTCAGAAACATAGTGGATAGATATGTCTCATACACTAAGAGACAAAATTCTTCAACAACTAACATTTTATCCTACACATTCTTATTGAGCACCCACCCTGTTCCTGGTGCTGTTACAGGAGCTCTAGTAATGAACAAAACAGACAGAAATCATTGCCCTCCTAAAGCATACATTCTAGTAGGAAGCAATTGACAGTAAGCATATAAAAAGTCATGAAAGTGAGATAAAGGTAAGGAGTATTGAGTGGGGTCAGGTGTGCAAGTGTGATTTTGAATGAGAAGCCTCACTGAAAAGGGAGGATAATTGAGACAAAGTGTGTAAGAGATGAGAGTTCAAGCAATCTGGCTGACAGGGGTCCAGGCTGAGTAAACAGCATGTGCAAATGTCCTGAGGTAGGAGTATGTTTCAAGGAATCCGATGTGGCTGGAATGAAGTAAATGAGAGGAAAATCTGAGGTTAACAAGTTGGCTGGAGTCAGACTGTGTGCAGCTTTTAGGTATTTGTGAGCATGAAATATTTAACTCTGAGTTAGATGGAGGATCATTAGAACTTTCACCCTTGTCTGTCTTTTGTCTCAATGGTATATAATTCAGGTTGCTGTACTGAGTATGAGGGAACAAATATAGAACCAGAGAGAATAGTTAGATGAAATGATGTGACTTGCTCCAAAATGGTTAGCAGTGGTAGGTAGTAATGAGAACAGACCTCAGTCTGAATGCAGTTTGAAGGTAAAGATTTGCTGTTGGCTTACATCTGTGTAGAAGAGAGAGAAAAAAGTAGAGAATGACTCCAAGGTTTTTATCTTATCTACTGGTTACTATTTTTTTTTTTTGTAGTTTTTGTCCAAGGCTGGTTTTGAACCTGTCACCTCCGGTATATAGGGCTGGCACCTTACTCCTTTGAGCCACAGGCACCACCTTCTACTGGTTACTATTAATGGAGATGAGAAAGGCTACAAAGAAGTAAGTTCTGAGATAAAATCAGGTTTATATGAGATATTTATATAGGTTATATTTGGATATATATAGGATATATTTAAATCAGGTTATATATAGGACATATTTATATCAGGTTATATTTGAGATATTTATTAGACATTCAAGTATAAATGTTGAGCAGTAATTGGATCTGTGAGACTAGAAGTTAGGGGAGAAATCAGACATAGTATTTCATAGCTGCAGACATACGTTTTTGAGTCACTGACATAGAGATGAGATCTGAAGTCGAGACTAGAAGACATCACTGACGAAACAGGTTTAAATAGAGATGAGAGTCCCAGGGTGCCTCGCTATGTGGAGGTTGTGATTATGAGAGGGAACCAGCAGGGTCTCTGCTAAAGATGATCCAGTGAGGAGGAAAAGCACGAGCACGTGGTGAGCTGCAAACCAAGCAAAAGGAGTTACAGAAGGAGTGATCATCTGTCTGAGTAATGAGAATCAATCAGTGTACTCAACAAAACGGTAATCAGAGTGGAGTGACAGGGAAGAAAGACTGAGTAGACTTGGTTTAAAACAAGAGCAGAGGGGTGGCCCCTGTGGCTCAGTGAGTAGGGCACTGGCCCCATATACTGAGGGTGGCAGGTTTGAAGCCGGCCCTGGCCAAACTGCAACAAAAACAGCAGGGTGTTGTGGTGGATGCCTGTAGTCCCAGCTACTTGGGAGGCTGAGGCAGGAGAATTGCCTAAGCCCAGGAGTTGGAAGTTGCTGTGAGCTGTAATGCCACAGCACTCTATAGAGGGCAACAAAGTGAGATTCTGTCTCTAAAAAAAAAAAAAAAAAAAAACAAACCACACAAGAGCAGAGGAATTGCAGAGAGTTGCTTAACCCTTTTAACCAGTTTTCTCTAAAGCAATCAGAGAAATGGGATTGAAGTTACAGAGTATAGTGTTGGCTCTTTTGTTTATTTTTAAGATTGTATGTTATTTTTATAATATAAAGTTTTTCTACCCCTGCCATCTGTGTAATTCTACTTTCTTTATTGGAAGAGTAAAAACATTATGTTCAGAAGAGAGAAACTAAAATATGATACCTGGATCATCGCATTCATCTTTAAGAGATTAAATGTGGGAAGGAAGTGAATTCTTCTAGAACTTTTTCCTTAATTTAAACAAAATCATAGTCATGGTAACCTGACTGGAAATAAACCTACTTGTAATATCTTGAGTATGAAAATTGATAACCCAAATCCAGATTCCATAGTGATATTCCTGGTTGATTTTGTTCTAAGTAAACACTGTTGGCTGGATGAGAATATGATAATATTTGGTGGCCACACTATGAAATTTTGATCATTTAGGACTTCTCACTTAATTTAAAGATAATGCTTGGAAGAATCACGAAGAACAGGGCTGAAAGTAGCTTTCAAGAGAATTTCATTGAATGTGTACTTTTTTTTTTCAATTGATAACTTGATCACTAAAGATTAAAGTGATACATAATTAGAGGCACAAAGTCAATGAAACAGGGCCAAGACCAAGACCCAGTCCTGACGGTGCCCAGTGAGGGCCCATTTTAATACGTTTCAAGCTCCTTTCAACCTGAGGAGGATACTGGCCAGGGCCTATGTGCAGTGGCACAGCCATCAGTGTACATAGAAACATTCTCCATAAGAACAAACACTGTAAAAAATAAATAAATAAATAAATAAATAAAGAACAAACATTGTAAGAAAAATGCTGCTCATCTAGCTGGGTAATACTAACATCAAGTCTATTGCTTTCCCCTTCAATCTGGAGCTGAAATAAGGTATTAACGGCCCATAGCTCTCACTCTCATTCCCTGTGTATGTGTGGATCATGGGCTGTGCACCTGTTCATAGAGCCATCTACAAGGAAGATGGTGAATTTGGGGCTTCCTCAGTGTCTATGTCACTTGAGGAGAGAAAAAGGAGGAAGGGAACAGACAGTTATGGGGCTAGAGACCTTTATGTGAAATCTCCTCCTGGACCACACCATGCGGTGAGGAGTAGGAGCAGTCGTTCTCTTCTTACTGTTGGGGAACCTGGGGTTCAATAATGTTGGTGAAGTTGTCAGAGCATGTAGTGCAGACGTCAGTGAACACAGGGATGGTGTTCTGCCCATGCACACCCAGTAGGCAACTAGAGCCTGACGCTCTATCTGCAAGGTCAGGATAGGAGACGCTCATCTAGGACACTTGAGTTTTGAGAAAACCAAAAGGAAGGGGGAAGAAGGAATTATCATGAACACCAGACTCAGTGTCCTGCGTGTGTCTTCACTCAGTCACCCAAAAAGTGACGATACGCTGTCCTCCTCCACCTGTCTGGTGGGGTGAGGGAGAGGAAAGAGAAGAGGGGAGACCAGACAGCTACTTAGTTGGATTGTTCCTGACCAACAAATTGAATCAATTTTCATTGATTAAATGCCCACTACATACTATAAGGACACTTTTTTTTTTTTTTTAGAAATTGGTGATGAATTTTATGCTGAGCAGCCTAGAAAATGATGAACTTGTTCTGTCACTGGAGGAGAGAAAAAGGAGGGAGGGGACTGACAGAGACGATCTGTCTTTGGAGAAAGTTAGATTTCAATAACATGAGGAACAACGGACTGAAATTAACAAATTTCAAATGTAGTAGTGGAAAACCTACAGGATTCAGAACCAGGAGGCCTAGATTTGGGTCCTAACTCTGCCACTGATTAGCCCTGGGAGTAGCAGCCAGTCCCTTAAGTCCCAATTTCCTCATCTTTAAAATGGGCATAATGATAAATTCTACCTCACATATTCCTTGAGAGGAACAAATGAAATAATTTATATCGAACTGCTTTAAAAGATCTTGAGTGCCATTCAGATCCCAGTTGTCATCATTCTTACATGTATTCCTAAATTTCTTAATGCAATAGAAAGTAATGTCAATGGAATGGGGTTATTCAGGAATTTTTAGTCACTCACCTTATTTTTGAGAATGTAGGTTTGGTTTGGATTGACCTAGAATTATACAGTCCCGTTATAGCTCTTGGGTTATGTCAAAGGATCCCTGATTCTCAGGAGTTCTTAAGGCCTTGGAGTAAGCTGTGAATCATGGGGTGCTCCAGACTAAAACCGGCATTCTACCTAGCGTCAGACTTCACAGCAAGTAGTGGATCATAGAGACTTTTGGAAATGTAACAGTAATTTTGGAGTGATGTACAGTGGGCATAAAGACTGCACTGCAAATGGAAAATGTGGGTCATTCCTAATGAAAATATATGTGGGCATAACTTCACTGTGTTGATCTGGAACACAGGGTGAATGTACTTGATTATGTTCTGTTGGCTCCTTAAAAACTTAGAATTTCCAATGTGCCAGCTAAGCAATAGTTGCTCCTCAGAACTAACACAAAAGAAGTGGTCAGTAGTCGTGTCCTCAACCTACTAAGATTTTGCATGGGATTTTAAATAATTTGTTTACTTTGCCCAAAGATTTTATTTAAAATCTATAATATAGAAGGTTAAAAGTAAATTATTGTACTAGGAGTGGGAGAAGATTTAATTAGAAGTCTGGCCCACTTTTTCTTTAAAAGTTAAATTATGAGTTGCCTTTATTTTTTCCCCATCTCATTATTGCATTCATGATTGCAACGGATAAAAGGTAAATTGTTCTGGTTTCATGGGTTGAAGTTACTGCAGAGGGATTTTATAGTTGGGGTTCTCGTTAGCTTTTATAATTGAAATAGATTGGCGCTAAATATACACTGTTAACAACCTAAATAAAATGGCTTTTATTATCTGAGAGCAATTTTATGAAACAAAGTTGAGCTTGCACCTTTTTGACTTTGTAAGCAAAGGATTTGATTAAAACTGATCCACTGATGTGATTGCCCTTTACTGCAACAGAACATTCTAATATAAAACCCGTTTGCTGGGGACTCTCCACCTGTGAGTGGTAGCTGACTGTGTGGTTTTGACTGGAGACAGGTCTCTGTGAAAAGCAGCACGGGGAAGCCGAAATAACCTTCGTGAACTAAAGTTGGCCAAATGGGACTGTGGTTTCCTTGGTCAGGAATTGCTTGGTCACAAGTAACAGAAACCTATTTAAAGTTACTTAAATATAAATGAGATACTAATTGCAAATAAACAGAATACCTCTCAAAGCGAAGAGGACAGCCATCCTCGCACGTGCCGGAGCCAGAAACTGGCCAGCAGCGGACGGAAGCTGAGCTGTTTGTTTTCTTGTCAACGTGTCACCACATCGATCCTTGGATTCACAGGGTCTCTTATTTTTGGCTTTGCTCTGCCTCTTGTCATTTGTCTCTCCCTGAAGGCCAGCTTTCTCTGGCCATTTCTACACGGGCATATTATAGTCACCCAGGGACCATTGGCATATGGGGTTCAAAGCAGATTTAGTTCACTTTGGACCTGATGGTGTAATTCTGGCTTGCAGGATCCCTAGAATTCTGCATAAGCCCCAGAACCCCAGGCCGCAGGGAAGCTCTGTGGCCTGGACGCTGGCTTTGGCTTGGCTTGGTTAGGAAATATCTTGGGAAAACTGGGAGGTCAGCAAGGCTTCTTGTTTTCTCCGTTGTCTCCATCTGGATGCCATTTCCCCTCTGGAGGCATCTGTTGACCTTGGTCTACCCAGAGCTTCCTCCTCTGATCTCCATCCCCTCTCCTCACCAGCAGTGGACCTTTCTCCAGACTTATTTCAAGTATTTCTGTTGCTTTTTGTACCTCCCTCTCATTTATTCAGCTGTGTTTTAAATGGCCCAGTCTGGTGAACATGGAGTTCTTATCCCAGTCAGCAAGCAGCACCTGTTTTCAAAAGGCCTCTAAGCAGTGATTCAGAGCATGAGAAAGCAAGACAAGCAGGAGACCTCCTGGGTCAGAAGGTTCTTTTTGAGATACTGTAAAGAGTTGATGGGAGGCTCCGCGCCTGTGGCTCAAGTGGCTAAGGCGCCAGCCACGTACACTCAAAGTGGAGGGGGGGGTTCAAATCCAGCCTGGGCCTGCCAAACAACAATGACGGCTGCAACCAAAAAATAGCCAGGCATTGTGGCGAGCGCCTGTGGTCCCAGCTACCTGGCTTAAGCCTGGGAGTTGGAGGTTGCTGTGAGCTGTGATGTCATGGCACTCTACCCAGGGGGACAGCTTGAGGCTCCCTGTCTCAAAAAAAAAAAGAGTTAATGGGAGAGCTCTGGGTTTGAAATCTGGCTTTATCATTCTTACCTGTGAGAACTTGGGAACTGGCCTGGCATCTCTGCTCCTACATTTCCAAGTGTCTTACCTATCACCCCAGACCCACGTTAC
>CAUYQV010037958.1:0-21357 GCA_963574575.1 Galagoides demidoff
TAAGACTGAGTACATTGGATACTTTTTCTTCCATTCTTGAGATACTTTGCTAAGAAGACATTTTAAATGTAGGTACAAAGCATTTTCCCCCCCTGTTTATCCCATTCTATTGTCATAGAGACTGTTCTTGTCAGTAGGATCTCTAGGTTTCTTAGTATTAAGAAGTTTGGAGTTAAGGTTAGGACTCCTGAGAGCAACAGCATTGCTGGGCCGGCCTCCTCGCCTAGTTTACGCTTGTGAGGCCTGCAGCAGGACATCTTATTCTGTGCACCAGTTCTGTCACTTTTTTTTTTTTTTAATGTTATACACTGATGGTCTCTCATCTATCCAGGGGTCCTCAAACTTTTTAAACGGGGGCCAGTTCACTGTCCCTCAGACTGTTGGAGGGCTGGACTGCGGGCCCCGGGACGAGTGGGCTGCTAAGCAGGACAGGCAGTGGTGGCAAAAACACCAGGCAGGCCGGATAAATGTCCTAGGCGGGCCACATCTGGCCTGCAGCTGTAGCTTGAGGATGCTTGCAGACCTACCAAATCTTAATCTCCCAGCTAAGTTCTGAACACTTTTCTCATAACCTCTCGGGTGATTTTATTCTGCATCAAATCTGGGAACTGCTTCCGTCCCCTTAATTTCACTGTTGTTGTGTCTAAGAATACAGTGACTTTTTTTTTCTGTAAATGTATGCCAACAATAAACACCCGGAGGTATCAACCTCTGGCTAGAGCTTTCCAATCAGATGACCTAGATTCAAATCCTAGCTCTGTCCCTAACTGAGTAAATAACCTTGGGCCAGGCTCTTGGCTTGGTCATTGCTAGAGTCGTCATGGTAAACAGGGAGGTGAATGCATCCATTTCTTGTGGATGAAATGGGAAGAATTATAACGTTTCTGAAAGATGTCTTATTTATTACTTCTGCAAAGATATTTTTGGCCATTATAATAGTCCCTTAATTGTTCCTGTTATGATTATTTTATGTTGTACATTATTTTAATATTAAAATCCTTGAACAATTCATTTGAATTCTAAACTTCTTACCCTAGTCTCAGTTTTCAGCAGTGGGGAAGTTATGGTTCAGGAACAATTATGCACTTATTTCCTTTAAAGTGTAAGGGACTCCACTGTCACTTTAATGTATCTTAAATATGAGAGGGGTGAATGCAATCCGATGTTCGAAGGCTGGACATTAATGACAAAAAGAGCCGTTCACATCATCATGAGTGTGATGTTATTTTTTTATTAGTCAGAAATTATTTTGGACTGTTTATCCAACATGAGAGAAGGAAAACCAAAGGGAACTGTCATTAAGTGAGCAAATAATATCTTCCCTACACTGGGTTTATTACTTTTTCCTCAATTATTTAATTCATGAAGGATATTATTAGTATCCTTTCCACAAAATCATGAACTTCACTGTTTCAAGCATTATTTTTATCATACAGTGAGTATAATGAGAAAAAAATTTTATGGAGATGGTTAATATATAGCTTACCATTTCCCTTTAGCTTTAGTTAGCCTTTGGCTCCTCTCTCTAAACTCATTTCGACAAATAAAATATACTTTAAAATGTATACTGGTGTAATAACCATTTATAGGTCACTCTCTTTCTCCGGTGTATCCAAAAAGACTGCATTTAAAAACTGCAAGAGTTTCAAATGAGAAACATATTTTTCTATCTTCTTTTTTTTTTTTTTTTGTGAAATGCTTCACTCATAACTCAATGCACATTTTGCAATATTTAATAATAGTAATTTAAGTATGTCTGCAAACACCAAATACTTCAATTTTTGTTTATTTTTAATTTTATGTGCAATGGAAAATGAAGTCTGCATCCATATGATTTTTATATAAAATAATCATTCTCATATGTTTGGTTTCTGGGTTTTTTTGAAAGACAAACTTCAGAAAATATGAGCACTTAGAATCTCCCCATGTGGCTCTGCCAGATACGTCCCAATAGGCTGCTGTTTCAGAGTAACACAGGCCCGTGCAGTGGGCACGCGCAGATGATAGTGGACATCCGTGGGGGCTGACCGTGAGTGTCCAGGAAGCAGACTTCACCGTGGATTCATTTGCTTCTGCTGTGGGTATAGGCATTTTCAAGTCGTCTGATTCAGAGTCAGATAAAATATGTTACAGTCAATCTTATGCTGCTATCATGTTTCCAGCATTCTGTGCCAAGTAATTAGCCATTGAACCAATATGTGATTCAAAATAGTTACGAGGAAGAGGAGATTGAAGTTTGGTATCCTTTCAGTGTGTAGACTTGTAGTGCTAGGCCCGACCACATTCTCCCCCATCCTTTAGGAATTTAAGAACCCAATTTTAATATTTGAAATATCACATTCATAGTTTAATTTCAGTTATTCATTTGAATTTGGAATTCAGTAACTGTTTCAAAGAACATTTATATCAATCACAGTTGTATTTCTACATTTTAGGAAGAGTGCAAGGTGTGAAAAAGAGTAGTTATTGATTGGTTCATAAAGCGATGCTTAATACGATCAAGTTTTAAGGTCCACTCTCGTGTACTTTGTCTTTACAAAATTCAGATAACTGAATCAACCTATTGGATAAGGTGAGACAGATTTAAGTCATTTGCCAACAATGAGACTGTGAACAAGGCTCAGTCAGTCTGAGCCTCACTTTCTCAGCTTTCCTTTTTTATTGTTAAATATTTAAAAATAGAAATATCACGAAGTTGACGGAAATAAAATTTATAGAATGCTAGCACTGAGTTATGCCTGTGAAAAATTCATTTTTATTTACTCCTACCAATAATGAAATGTAATCTAGAATTTATTGATCTGTGAATGGAACTTGTCAGACAAGAAAAAGGCATCACCCCTTCTGTAATGCGGAAACTGATACTTTTTGCTATTGTTATTGACTCGACCTAAAAATAGCTAAAAAAAAGACTGAGGTTCGTGCAAATTTGATTCTGTAGCTTCTTCTTACTAACTTAAAGAGCAAAGAGTTTATTTTTTCATTTTAAAAATTCACATCATTGGGTGCAGTGGCTATGATCTTTGCACTTTGGGAGGCTAGGGATCACTTGAGGCCAAGAGTTTATGGCCAGCCTGGGCAACATAGCGAGAACCCCATCTTCCCCAAAGAAAATTAAATTTTATTTTACAATTTACCTGTGCAGTCACCGTAAAGCAACATGCTTTCTATCTTATGACTCCTGCGACTCCCACTTGAGCACCTTGTTAGTATTCAAGGTCCTTATGAAGTTGACATGTCAAGGTGGTTTGTCTTTAAAATTAAATTACATAGTCATTCCACTGAGATGACAAATAAAACCTGCAGAAGATCACTGTGTGTTTCAATAGACCTTTAAAAATAAACTGTTGCATATGAAATATTGATTTCCTTCTGCTCCTAGATTCTTTTTTTTTTGAGACAGAGCCTCAAGCTGTCCCCCTGGGTAGAGTGCCATAGCATCACAGCTCACAGCAATTTCCAACTTCTGGGCTTAAGCAAGTCTCCTGCCTCTGCCTCTCAAGTAGCTGGGACCACTTGCGCCCACAATGCCTGGCTATTTTTTTTTTTTTTTTTTTGGTTGCAGCCATCATTGTTGTTTGGCGGGTCCAGACTGGATTTGAAACCCATCACCTTAGGTGTATGTGGCTGGTGCCTTAGCCACTTGAGCCACAGACGCTGAGCCCTGCTCCTAGATTCTTAAACTGAAATGACAAAGGTCATTTGGTTGCCATTCTACCCCCTAAACAATTTGCAGCCTTATGATGTGTTCACATCTAGAAGATCTGAGCAGGTAAACTTTAGAAGAATTTTTAATGTAATTATGACCAGTTTGAGAAAATGCTAATGTTTCTCTCTGTATTTGTCCCTTTTTAAGATACCATTCAATTTTATCATAATCTAAGTCTAGTTAACCCTATTTCTTATGAGATAAAGAATTCATTTAATGATATATCATGTAATGTCTTTATTACATTTAGATTTATTTTTTAGATTGTTCGTATTGATGCAAAGGATTACATTTTTTAAAATACTAAATATATGTATACCATGGAATATTATTTTCAGCTATAAAAAAAAAGGGCAGTGATTTTGTATCTTACGTAACAATCCAGACAGATTTGGAGAATATTCTCCCAAGCAAAGTATTACAAGAACAGAAAAATAAACCTCACATGTCACAGTATCAATTTGAAACTAGAGGATTAATAACTACGTGCTTATATGAGAATAAAGTAAATTAAATTCACATGTGGAGGAGGAGGTTGGGTACGTTTTCACTGAACGGGTACATTGTATGGGTGTATAAGCTCCTAAAGCAACAGATGCTGGCATGGTTGTGGAATCTACGTGCCTTTCAACACATGAATGGATTAATAAATTGTGGTATGTGTATGCCATGGAATACTATTCAGCTATAAAAAAGACAGTGATTTTGTATCTTATGTAACAACCCAGACGGATTTGGAGAACATTCTCCTAAGCAAAATATCACTAGAACAGAAAAATAAACCTCACATGGACACAGTATCAGTTTGAAACTAGGGTTTTAACAACTACATGCTCATATGAGAGAAAATGATGTTGAAATGTGGAGGAAGAGGTTGGGTAGGTATTCATTGAATGGTACATTGAGTTTATGGCACACCTGGATGAAGGACAGACTGTAACCTTTCAAAAGTGTTTTTATATAACCTAATCCTATGTACCCTCATATTAGCTTGAAATAAAAAGAAAACTGTGATAAAAAATGGATGGGGTTGGATCTGGTTGGCAGGAGAGGGTGACGAGGTTAGAGCGGGGCAGCCTCACCAGGCCGACTGGATGGATGTCCTCTGCCTGTGGGAGGCAGTGCCCTCAGACTTCTCCGGCCCTAAAGGTGCAAGTAGGGGCTGAGTGGCTTTGGACAACCATTAGCGATATTGACAGTTGGAGGAGATTACAAGATTACAAGGGAAATAATTAGAAAAATAGTGGGAAAAGGAAGAGAACTGGACACATGTTTGCTGACACTCTGTCTGCTAAGGTATTTTACATGTGGCCATCATCACAAGCCTGAGAGGTAGACGTGTTCAGTCCAGTTCCATTTCATTTTACAGATGAGGAAATTGAAACGAAGAATAATGAGTAACAAGTATTAGGATGTGGACTTATAGGTGCAGAATGAAAAAGAAATTACTTGCAATAATCAAAGCAGATAATCGATCTACTTTAGGATCTACAGAAATACATCTGATGAAATGTAATATTTGTTCAGGGAAATTAATTGATGCTTAGTGGTATTTAAAATGTTAAAAATATTATTTCCCCATCATTTCTAAGGAGATGAAACTCTATAAGAAATGACGATTAAGAAATGCCAGTGGTATTTAAATTAAAGCAATATGTTTTAATATTAGAACTCAATGGCTGACCAGTACAAGTTCGTATTTCCTATTAGAGACAAACACTGATTCAACTTTGGATTGTAAGGACAGAAAGATCAGGTGTTCTCAAACTTTGATGTGTATAGGAATTACTTCTGGTGCTTGTTAAAAGTAGACTCTTAAGAGATTTAGTTTTGAATTATTAATAAGCCCCTACCTCTCCACTTCACTTTGATATAAATCACAATTTTCACTGTGACGTATACCAACGTTTAAGAGCTATTGTTATAGATTGTAATTCTCCTCTTTGCATTTATTTTGACTTAACAGCACATTAGAACATAGTAACCACTGGCTGCATGTTGCTGATTAAATGAAATTAGTTAAAAATGACATGACGTAACAGTTAAATTTCAGGTGCTCAAAAGCTTTCTGTGATTGATGGCTAGTGAATCAGAGAGAGCACATACGGAATATTTTAATCATCATTGCAGAAAGCTGTCTTTGACAACTCTGGATGAGTGTGTAAGAGTAATGAAATTTTGTTCTGTTATAGTTTGTATGAAATGGGGATTATTTTTTAAAGTTATTCTTATTAAGTGTTAACATTCTTTCAGTAGGAAAAGACATTCCCTATAAAAGTAGATTTCATATTATAATAAAAATACTTCCTGTTGACAAAGATGCCATGCTTGATTCTTTAGTTCTTTTTTTTTTTTTTTTTTTTGGATATGAATAAACATGCTCAAAGAAGATAAATGACTTAGGTAGCATGGACTTGTACTTGGAATGGTAATCATCTGATAACTCTTTTGATGTGTATGGGATTTTCCCACTGAAGAACTTCCCCCTAAATACTTTTCTTACTCTGTTCAAAGAAGGAGGGAAAGGCCTCAGTATTACATCACTTTATGAACAGGCCTAAAATGATCTGCAGAAATGAAATTAAGTCGTCTAAACAACCTCCGGGATTTGTTCTTATATTGCTACATTACATTCAATTGTGTGTTACCATTAAAAAGGTTTCTGTACAAAATACGTGGAGTTTAGCATTAAATCTTAAACATAACTATGCTGGTTTGATAATATTTTCCTGAACTGACTGAATATAATTTATGAATGATCAAGTGAAACTGTTTTAGGACATGTTCAGCAAATATATAGTATATAATATAATTATTGATTATAATTTGAAACATAGCTTTTGCGATAGTAAACCCCATGGACATTGGAAGGAAAGAAATTGACCCTGCCACTCTGTTTATATCATCTGTTAAGCCTCAAGTTTGTTTTTAAAATATGGGCTAGGGGACATGTAATCCCTAACATTCTTGGAGATCAGTCGATGTTAGAGGTTTGCTTGAGGTCAAGAGTTTGTGATCAGCCTGAGTAAGAGCAAGACCCCCATCTCTACAAAAATTAAAAAAAAAAATCACTCAGGCAGGGTTGTAGTCCTGGCTGTAGTTGACAGGAGCTTGTAGTCCCAGCTATTCGTGCTGAGACAGAAATATTGCTTCAACCTGGAGGTTTGAGGATACAGTGAGTTATGATGACGTGACTGCACTCTAGTCTGGGCAGCAGAGTGAGACTCTGTCTCAAAAAAAAGTAAGTAGAATTGTAAGTCATATATAATGTACGGAAAGACAGAAATTGACAGCACTAGTTGCCTTCTCAAACACAATTTTAAAATAAAAACAGCTCTCAATGGTTGGGATTCCTTATCTCTGAAATCCCAAACCTCAGAGACACTGGACTGAACTGTGTAGATTCGTCTTTCATGGTGTTCCCAAATTATCCCTTTCTTCCCTTTTACTTTTTATTACTCTGTTGTCTCAGACCTGTATTGTGAGGCTATCTATCTGGTCTTGAATCTCCTTTCACTCCCATGTTTCATCCTGCCTATCCTCAGGAGTTTAATGCTCTGAAATGACATATTCATTCTGTCACTTTGCTTCTCAGAATCTTTTGAGGACTTCTGTGTTGCTAATCGGCCAGAAACCAAAAGTGTTTTTGAACATGTTTAGATTTCTACAGTAGGACCAAAACTTAACTCTTACTTTCCACTACGTCTTTTTTTTTTTAATCATCTCCATTTCTTCTTCTTACTATTATTTTTGTTAAATCATAATTGTGTACATTAATGCAGTCATGGGGTACAGTGTGCTGGTTTTTTTTTTTTTTTTTTTTGAGACAGAGCCTCAAGCTATCCCCCTGGGTAGAGTTCCATGGCATCACAGCTTATAGCAACCTCCAACTCCTGGGCTCAAGCAAGTCTCCTGCCTCCGCCTCCCAAGTAGCTGGGACCACAGGCGCCCGCCACAACGCCCGGCCATTTTTTGGTTGCAGCCATCATTGTTGTGTGGTGGGCCCGGGTTGGGGATTCAAACCCGCCACCTTAGGTGTACGTGGCTGGCGCCTTAGCCGATTGAGCCACAGGTGCCAAGCCCAGTGTGCTGGTTTTATATATAATTTTAAATACTTTCACCAAACTGGTTAACATAGCCTTCATGGCGTTTTCTTAGAAATTGTGTTAAGACATTTATATTCTACGTTTAGAAAGATTCACATGTACCCTTGTAAGATGGACCATAGGTTAGCTGCACCTTTCATCCAAACCATGCCGAGCTTCTTGTTACACGTTATTCCCTTCTCTCCTCTCCAGATTCCACTTGAAACATGATTTCCACTGGTTTCTGCTTATCCTACAGTTACAGGTTGAATTGTGTTTCCCCAAAGGTTGTTGAAGTCCTAATCCTGAAGCCCAGGTAAAGTCTTTGTAGATGTTGAGATAACATGAGGTTTTTGATATGAGCCCTAAACCAGTATGACTGTGTCCTTATGAAAAGTGGAAATTTGAATGCAGAGAGAGAGACACAAGAACACCTTATGCAGATAAAGGCAGAGATGAGGATGGGTAATGCAGCAACAGCCATAACTGCCAACAAACCCCCAGAACGAGGAGAGAGGCACAGTGCAAATTCTCCCTCACTGCCCTCAGGAATAACCAATCCTCCTGACACCTGAGTCTTGGACTTCTCACCTCCAGATCTCTGAGGCAACACATTTCTGTTTTATAAGAGACTCATTTTGAGGTACTTTATTATGGCAGTGCTAGAAAAATAATAGCTACTATTTTGCTTTTTACTTTTTAAATTTGTTTTGCATTGACGACCTTGAAGAATCTGATGACCTTTTCTCTGGATAGATCTTCTCCCTAGAAAAATAAAAATTGGTTTATAAACACAAATCTCCAAATAATTTCACAGATTAGAACCTCTGACCAACCCAAGTAATATCTAGCCCTTATGTCCATCCAACACATCATCTCTGTGAAGAGAGTCTACCCACGTCATTTACATTTGAGTATCTTTTCTCCTTGGAAATATTCAGTATATATTACTATTTTGCTCTTGGTCCTTCGTCACACATTTCTTGAACTGTGAGCTACTGAACATAAGATATGTAAGCCACTCTCAACTTAAAAACTGATCTTGTGAAGTATTAAACTCTTAGATCGAACAATTTTGAAGAATAGGCTAGGTCTTTATACCCGCCTTCCCATCATAAGCATTGTATTGTAATATCCCAAAGAGATCGCATGAACACAATACCTAAAACATATCTGGAAGGTGCTAAATTCTTAATACCTACGGCCAGAAACTGCCCGTCTCTTTCTCAATAATATTAATTTCTCCTAAAATACTTCTCGACAGAAAGTAATTTGAACTTCATACATGGGGTCAAAGAATAGTAACAACAGGTATTACATTTCTCAGCCTATGATGAGTCCAGCATCATGTGAAAGGTGGTTTAAAATGAGAAGGCAGAGAAGCCGTGTTCCATGGTCACACTGTGGGAGGATAGCAGGCTCCAGATTTGGGAACTGTTCCACAAGTTATTTACGACTTTGATCTTTTCTTTATTCATCTAAAAAAAGGAAAGAAAAGTTTCCACCTTCAAGAATTTACAGACAACTTAGAAGAACACCTCTTCCTTAGTCCCTTTTATAGAAGTTTTACCCTTAACTTTGTGTTCCCGGGTTTCAGAAGGACAAGGCCCTGGTTCTGTGAAGGGAGGATTATTTGTTGTCAGCTTTGATCAATTATTTTCACTCCAGTGATTAGTTTTCCTTTGTTTTGTAAATGTGAGGGTTGACAAATTTATCTGTTCTTATTCCAGCTTTAACATGCTATGTTAACCTCATTTTATGGATGAAGAAACTGACCCAGTAACTGAGAGTAGAGAATTAAAATATTTATGGACCTCTCTTCTCACATAGAACCTAAGTCTATGTTCCAGTCTTTTGTACAATTTAAATTACTTTTCAGAGTTTAAAAAATTTCGGGGTATGTGTAGTAGATCTGTACACAAGCTGTGTTCTTACATTGCACTGTCTTACAGCATCGTTTAGTGGTTAAAGGACCAAATTCTGGAGCAGATGGCAGGGCTCAATCTCTGTTCCTTAGTTAGTACCTGCAAACTCTTGGACAAGCTGCTTACTGGCTACACTTCAGTTTCCTTATCTACAAATTTGGGGTAATACTAGTGTGTACTTCAGAATGTTCTGAGGATTGTGAGATTTGAGACAGCTAATGAAATGGGAACGTCAATACGTTTTAGCTGTCATTCTAACCTGGTATTCAAGATAAATGAGATGGTTGTAAAAATCTTGAGTGCTTTTGAGACTTTTTGAGAAAGCACCATTTGTTAAATTCGTCGGTACAACTATGTAGAACTGAGTCAAATCAAATATTGATACGGTGACTTACACAAGAAGACAGCGTCATCTTCATGATCTCCTACGCTGCTTATATTCAATAAGAAATGCATCTTATTTTTCATAAGAATTTTAATTCATCCCATCCTGCCCCTTTTCAAATTATTTTTTGTATGCAAAATCTACAACTATTGTCATTCTGCAGGGCTTTTACATTCTTTTTTGTGGGACAGTCTTGCAAAGAGAGGTGAACATTTCTAAACTTGAATTTCACATATGTATTGCTTATAAATATGTAGTGGCAATAATTCAGAGAAAGAGAGAACTTGCTATACATTGCAGTTGAAGTAGTATTTTGTGCATCATAGCTCAAAAAACATAAAGGGAAATGGGAACTCTGGAAACTGGCAAAATATTGACATTGGCTATGCATATGCACATATAATATATTGTAATAATTAGGGTGAAGCCAAAAAAATAAATAAATAAGACACTAGAAAAACTGGTCTGCTGGTAGTTTGCCGAGTGAAAAGTTTATGAAGGGAAAGGCAGTAAAAATACTTAATTCCATAAGTATTTTCAGTATCGTTATTTATTCGTTGACTTTTCTATTTTCATAAAGTCATTTAGTCATGTAAATCTGAAATAATTATTTTAAATATATATATATATATAATGTCTATATAAATATATTAGTATGTAATATATTAACATCATATGTGTTTGCATTGGCTGATACATGCAGATATTTCTTAAGAGCACTCTACTTCTTAGTAAACATTTTTTATAGTTTTTTTAACTTTATGTTTTTAAAAACATGATCTTGCCTTGATGCCCACATCTCAGCGAAATAGCTGTTCACAGGCACAACCATTGTGTATTACAAGCCTTGAACTCCAGGTGTCAGGCAATCTTCCAGCCTCATTCTCTGGAGTAGCTCGGACTCAAGTGTATCACCTCACCTAAAATTTTTTTTTTTCTAAGAATTCTCTGTTTTTTTGTTTGTTTGTTTGTTTGTTTTTTATTAAATCATAGCTGTGTACATTAATGCAATCATGGGGTACAGTGTGGTATTTTCATATACAATTTGAAATATCTTCATCAAACTGGTTAACACAGCCTTCATGTCATTTTCTTAGTTATTGTGTTAAGACGTTTATATTCTACTTTTAGAAAGATTCACTTGTACCCTTGTAAGATAAACCATAGATTGATTAGACAATTTTTGCTAGAGAAATATCTAGTTGATTTTTTTGAATATTGCTCTTTAATATATAAATGGTCCTTTGTGTTTAGTTTTTTTTTTTTTAACTCACCACTGTACTACCAAGGACATATATACTTTAGACTGACAATCCTTAATCCTTGGTTGTACCTTTTCAATCTTAGAGCCACCTCCAGCTGAAAATCAGGTCAAAGTCAGTTGAAAATAATTAAGTTAACAAGACTTTCTAGGACTTTACCTTTGCTGAAACGTTATACTTTCTATGCATGTAGTATTAAACATCAAATATGGTATTGACATAGATATGTTGCTTTTCATAGTATTCTTATGGGGTTATTAGGTGTTATATATCTTTAGTTGATCACATAGTTGATGTACTTACAGGGCTTTTGGCCAATCTAAAATGTAGCTCTCTATTGAACTTCTTTGGTTCTATTTTTTCTTCCTTTGTGCTACCATACTTATTACAAGCCCTTTAAGTGCTGTAAATTTTTGCCTTCCATCTATAAACTGTAGGGTTGGATTCAGAGTAGTCAGTAAGTACTGGGTGAATTAAAATAATTTTATTCCCATGCATTGTTTTGGACTATTCTCTTTTTGGATTTCTGCCATTTAACAATCATTATTCATTCTTGTGGTTTTAAAATTAAACCACATAAAGAAAACAGGCGAGTAGAGAATTTACTATAGTTTTTCTCTTGGCATTGGATATCTGTCCATGTTTTCACAGTGGGTAAAGTATTCTATTCTTACAATAAAACTACAACACATCAAATATGTTAGCAGTGTAATAATTCTGTTCTTTCATACATGCTGTTCTTATACTTTTTTCTTATTTGGTTAATAAGTCAACCATGAACTACTGCTGATACTTTTCTTTTCCTTTTTCTTTCAATGTTTATTCACTGTAGTTGAGGATGTAATGGATTTTTTTGTCCAGAAAAAAGTTTCTACCTTAGGACATTTTGAGAATAATTTTAAAATTCCTGTTTGTTAGTAATTTTGGTACCAGTTACCATGATGGATGTTTTTGATATTATTTTTTTCAGTCTGTTCCATCCAACATATTAAAGAGATAGAGTGACTAACTGTTCTGGCTTACCTGGAACTGACTGAGGGGACTTTCATTGCTAAAACTGAGGCGGTCCAGGTTAAATGAGAATGAATTGGTCATTGTAGGAGAAGATCCCTATATTTTAAAAGAATTGTTTAATTTCATCCTACTAGTACCATCAATAAACTAGAAATACATAGATTTTTTTCCAGGTAGTTTAATTTGAAAGTTGTGTCAAAAAAGAAATATTCCTCTTTCAAACTGAGGGAACTTACTAGAAGGCATCACTCAGGACTTGGTCCTAAAATGATGCAATATGTTGATTACCTAACACATCAAAATGTAGAATTACTTATGTTTCCAGATTATATTTAAACCATTGAAATGTTTGGCAAATGGATAAATAAAATTAAAACTTAAAGATGTTCCTGAGACTAAAATTTAAAGTTGTTTTCAGAATTAGAAAATATTTAAATGTGAGTTTTAGCTCAAAATCCCTTAAAGGACGTAATTGAAAATGAAAACACTGTTGACAAGGTGTCAATATTTTAAAAGTGGGTTTAGGCCTAACACAGTGGTTCGTGTTGGTAATCCCAGTGCTCTGGGAGGGAAAAGCAGTGGTTTGCTTGAAGCCAGGAGTTTGCAGCCAGCCTAGGGAAAATAGAGAGACTTCATCCCAACAAAAAATAAAAAACATTGAGCTGGGCATGGTGGTGCATGCTTGTAGCTCCAGTTCCTCAGGAGGCTGCAGCTGTAAGATCATTTGAGTCCATGATGTTGAGGTTACAGTGAACTATAATCATAATACTATACTCCAGCCTGGGTGACAGAGCAAGACCTTGTGTCTGAAAAATTTTTTTTAAAAAGTGAGTTTTGGTCAAAATGAACCAAACTGAATTGAAGGCATAAATAAACATATTTTAAAAGGCAATATTATACTTACCTGGCAGGGGAGACACCATGATCATGAAGGAGGTTTTCCTGGGTCGAGGCTTATCCATTGCACTCCGGATGTGCTAACCCCTGCGATTTCCCCAAATGTGGGAAACTGGACTGCATAATTTGTGGTAGTGGGGGACTGCGTTTGCGCTTTCCCCTAATTAAAAAAATATATATATACTAGGAATGTGACTTTGAACAGAATCAGATATTTGATGTTATATTCTTACCTAATTTCAGTTTCTATATATTAAGGATTACAGAAAAATTCTAGCATTTTAGAAGGATAATATTACAATCAAAATGCCAGAGCACTGTAGGCAAGTGATGAAAAAGTTAGAATTCAGCATATTTAACAAGATGTCAAATGTTTTTAGAATTACTATAATTATTTTAAAGAAACTTTTTAAGCAATTTATTTTTGAAGATCATCTTCCTAATTTTCAAACACCTTGGTTCACAGATACCATATGTGAGGTTATTATTTTAAGGAAATAATTTAATACACGAATAAAGGTATACACACAATATGTTAAATTGTAAATTTTGATTATTCTGGCTGGTGGCTCATGCCCGTAAATCCTAACACTCTGGGAGGCCAAGGCAAATGGATTGCTTGAGCTCAGGGGTTTGAGACCAGCCTGAGCAAAAGCAAGACCCTGTCTCTACTAAAAATAGAGAAACTAGCCTGGTGTGGTGGTAAATGCCTGTAGTTTCAGCTATTCAGGACATTGAGGCAAGAGGATCACTTGAACCCAAGAGTTAGAGGTTGCTGTGAACTATGAGTATACTAAGGCACTCTACCCAGGGCACCAGAGTGAGACTTTGTCTCAAAAAACAAAACAAAACAAAACAAAAAAAAACTTTTAAAAATTATTATTCTAAAAATTTGAAAATAAACTCACAAAGAATTTCAGCTACTTGTAACACATGAGTGAGATACTAGTATTAATTATAAGTTAAAACAAGTTTGTATTAACTTGTGAAAGGGCAAATGTTTATAATAAACAAAATATTAATTATAAAGTATTTCATGTATAAAAATAGGATAGCAAAGGAAGGAAAAATATTAAATAATAGCTTTGGTTTTCTCTAGATATATATGGTATTATAGATACATATTATATTATTTATTCTGTACATTCTTACCTCTGCAGGATGTACTTTTTATTACTTGTTTTTATTTGTATTATTTTTTTGTTTTCTTTTATTTACAAAAAGAAGCATAACTGTTCATTTTGAATTATTTCTTTACAGTTTCAGTTAGTTTTTCAGTTGAGTAGAGCTAGGATATCAGTCCAAGTTATAATGTTAAGTCTTACTTCCTACCCCAACAGCAAATTTGAAAGAAAATTTAAAATTTTCTTCCCATCTCTTAATGCGGTCATTTTTTAAATGGGAAAATATATGAATAAAATGTTACTTCCTATTCTCTTTGAAGAGCATATTATTGCAAGCATAAGTTAACTATGTATTTTTTCTGTCTTTTAAAAACATGATCATGTTAAATAATGTGTTAATTTTCTGCAAATAGTTAAGTAGGGAAATGGTTTAGATTAGTTATGGACATAGGATCTCAAATCAGATTATCGAGGACCATGACTTAGATGGATCTATTATACACTGTGTGATCTCAGGCCAATTACTTAACTTTGCTGGGTCTTAATGTTTCCATCTATAAACTAGGTGTAATAATAACACTGCAGTTACTTTTCATGAGAATTAAATGAGATAATGTATTTAAAGTACTTAGAAACATGCCTGTGTATTTTTTTCTATGTAGTATTATAATAGCAGTAACTTTTATATAAAAAAGGTTACAATTTCAGAATATTTAATATTCATGCCTATGTACATTTTTTTCTATGTAGTATTATAATAGCAGTAGCTCATATATAAAAAAGGTTACAATTTCAGAATGTTTAATGAATTGAGAAATATATACCTCTGGTTTAGTGAGTCTCAAACTTTAGTGTAATTGAAAAATCACCTGTGGGGTAGCGCCTGTGGCTCAAAGGAGTAGGGTGCCGGTCCCACATGCCGGAGGTGGCGAGTTCAAACCCAGGTCCAGCCAAAAACTGCAAAATAAATAAATAAATAAATAAATAAAAATAAAAATCACCTGTGTACCTATGAAGTACCCGTTGTGGTCTTCATACCCAGAAAGTATTACTGAATAGGTCAGGGACCGCTTATCAATATTTTAAACCTTATCCCAGCTTTTTCTAAAGCAGAAAAATAAAATAAATAAAATAGATACTCAAAGTATTTCATATACATAGAAAGAGGATCACCCACCAAGAAACCCTGCTTTTATTTATATTTAATATTTACAGTTTTAGAAAAGGTACCTTCCTGAATGAGTTATTATTCCAACTTCTCAGTTAAGTTATGGACATAGGATCTCATATGCCCATATTTCAATAGGTTTGCCTTATATTTCAATAGGTTGCATATTTACTGATACTATATTTTTCTCTGAAAATATCTACATTTACTTTTATGCCTATGTGTTGAGCAAAAGAATTGTTTCAAAAGAAAATTACTTTTCATTTTTTATGAAACTTTATTATATAAATACTATTCTAAAACTAGTAATAAGCTAACTGTGTAAAAAACCCAGTAACTTTGTGCTGTATCTTCTTTTATTTCAGTTGTAGTTTCTGTAGCTAGCAGAAAGCTAAAAGGGATAACAAATCCCATTATATTGAGATATCCTGTCAGTTATTAAAGACTGAGTAGGAAAAAACTATATTTAGATAATATAATTAGAGTTTAATTTGTTCTTATTAGAGGGACTCAGAATTCGTAAAGAATAGTCAAATGTGAAGTGAGCTTTAAAAAAAGTCATTTTCCATGGCCAGTATAGCCTGGGAATTAGCTTGTGACATTGCTTCATGGAAGATAAGTAAGATAATTAGGTCTATTTGCTTCCTAAAGAGAAGAGGCAATTGATACCTGTTAATCGGTTTAAATCCATATCCAGTCTTTTAACTCCGAGTGATCACACAGGGCATGACTGAGCAGCTATGCGCCTCAGGGTCTGTGGCCTCCATTCATTTAATCTCACTCAGGCTTTTCACCTTCCTGGAAAGCTTATTTTTTTCAGAGAGGGTTGCTTCCACTCATTCTAACGATGTTGCATGCAGTTTGGCAGACACAGCTATTTCAGCTTTGCTTCCTGGTGGTGTATGTGTGCCCACACAAAAGTTTATCGTTGGCCACAAGGTGTATAAGTACATGGACAGTGCTTCTATTAACCTTTCATCATTAATACCTAGAAAAAGAGAGGTTCTACTATTTTTGTTTTCTTGAGGTTTTTTTTTTTTTTTACAGTGTTATATGGATAGCATCTAGCATGGACTGGGTGCAGTAAGGACATTTAGTACATGTTGTTGAGGGCATAAATGAATGCTAAAGAGTTAGCAAAGGTTGAATTTTATTTTCTCCATTTTTTCACAAATATTTTTTGGCTTTTGTAACTTCCAACATGAAACATTTATCATGAAAACAGCATCAGAACCTTATGGAATACAGTGTCTAGAAAATCACATTAAGATTCTTAGGAAAGTATCCCAAGAATGGAAGAAAAATTATCTAATGTACTCAGCCCTACTATGAAACTAATTTATAGCTTTCATAGGAAAGCTATAACCCAATTTTAGCCCAAGAAAATGGGGAAAGGGGAGAGGGAGGGAAGGGGAGGGTGGAGGGTGGGTTGAGGGAGGGTGATGAGTGGGATCACACCTATGGTTCATCCTATAAGGGTACATGTGAATCTCTCTAAATGTAGAATATAAATGTCTTAACATAATAACTAAGAAAATGACATGAAGACAGTGTTAACCAGTTGGATGAAAGTATTTCAAATTGCATATAGAAACAGTACACTGTACCCCATGATAGTATTAATGTACACTGCTACGATTTAATAAAACAACAAAAAAGATTCTTTTCAAGATGGATAAAAGTGGTAAATGTAAGGCATAAAGCCATAAGAATGCTAGAAGAAAATGTTGGAAACATCTCTTACATATTGAACAAGGCTAAGAATTCATGAAGAAGACCCGGTGGCAATCACAGCAACAAAAATAAATGAATGGGACTTGATTATATTAACACACTTCTCACAACTAAGAAAATTAGCCACAAAGCAAATAGACAACCTGCAGAATGGGAGGAAACATTCACAACCTGGATACCTGATAAAGGGCTAATAACCAGAATTTACAAAGAACTCAAGCAAATCATCAAGAAAAAAAAAAAAAAAGAACAGCTGTATTAAAAAGCAGGAAAAGACATGAAGAAAAGTTTTGAAAAGAAGATAGACAAATGTCCCATAAACACAGGAAAAAATGGTCAATGTCATTAATCATCAGGAAAAGGCAGATAAAAACCACAATGCAATATCACCTTACCGCAGTTGCAATAGCTTTTATTAAAAAGCCTAAAAACAGTAGATTCTGGTGTGGATACAGAGAGGAAGGAATGATCATATCCTGTTGGTGGGACTGCAAAGCTGCACAACTCTACGGAAAACAGCGTGGAGATACCTGAAAGAACTAGAAGTAAACCTCCCACTCGATCCAGCTCTCCCACTGCTGTATAAAAAAGACACCCACACGTGAATGCAGCACAATTAACAATCACAGTAATGTGGAGTCAACCCAAGTGCCCGTCAATTCATGAGTGGATTAACAAAATGGAGTATAGGTGTGTTATGGACTAATACTCAGCCATAAAAAGGATCAATGAATGCCTACAAATTAAATGGAACTGGAGACCATTATCCTAAGTGAAGTATCTAAAGAATGAAAAAACAAACGCCACATGTACTAAATATTAAATTGGAACCAAGCAGTGAGCACACATGTGCACAGAGGCAAGTAAAACTCAGTGGAAACCAAGCAGGGGCAAGGGGTAGGAGGTGATGGGTGAAAACTGCATGTGTACAGTGAACATGATTTGGGTGACGGACACAGTTTTATCCCTGACGCACGTATAATAAAAGTTGGCTGGATGCTTATAGGTCCGTGGTTAGAGCCCTGGCCCCACTCACTGGCCCAGGCCTGCTTAAGAGAAAAAAAAACATAATAACATGATCCATATAAACAAAATATTTGTATACCAATAATATTTTGAACTAATGATAATAATAAAAACAATTCTTTCTACACGTTATTTTCAGGTCTTTTTCTCCCTATGACTCTGTCTTCCACTAAATCTCAATCTCTCTTACCAGGTAGATATGACTTAAACCTGTCAATCCTTTTATTTCCACCACACATGATACTGTGTACAGGCTTCAGTGTTCTCAGAAGTAATTTTAAGGGTGGTGCCTGTGGCTCAAGGGAGTAGGGCTCTGGCCCCATATGTCAGAGGTGGTGGGTTTAAACCCAGCCCCGACCAAAAACTGCAATAAAATAAAATAAAGAAATATTTTCACAAAGAGCTCTCAAAATTCAATGGCAAAAGCCTTGTTTCGCGGGGAGGTTGCACCTTCAGGACTTGTGGACTTCTGCTTCCTAGAAACAGTGGTAATGGTTTAGTTCTCTTATTTACTTTTCAGCACAGGGATACACTGACTGTCTCTGAGAATGGATGTTTGTCTATACCATGTGCTAAACTACTTACACGGGGTCACCTGTCATTTTCTTCTTCTGTTTTCTTTTTTTTTTTTTTTTGAGACGGAGCCTCAAGCTATCCCCCTGGGGCAGAGTGCCATGGCATCACAGCTCACAGCAACCTCCAACTCGTGGGTTCAAGTGAGTCTTCTGCCTCTGCCTCCCAAGCAGCTGGGACCACAGGCGCCCGCCACAACACCTGGCCATTTTTTGTTTGCAGCCATCATTGTTGTTTGGCAGGCCCAGGTTGGGGATTTGAACCCGCCACCTTAGGTGTACGTGGCTGGCGCCTTAGCCGATTGAGCCACAGGCGCCGAGCCTTCTTCTTATGTTTTCATTGATCATTCATTGAACTCATCTTTACTGAGTGCCTCCTGAGTGCTGGGTGCTGTTCTAGGCACTGGGGTTGTAGAAGCATTACAATTGTGGTCTATTTATTAAATTAAACCACTCTCAAAATAATGACTAAAAGTATTATGTTTCTCTTTTAAATTTGCATTAGAATAAAAAATGGTAAATGTGTATAGACATCATATAACCTATAATTAAGATGCTTTTGGAATTAGGAGAATTGGGGGGGTGTTTATCTTTTTCATTAGAAGTTATGTATTGTAGAGCCTCTGTAAGTTGACTACCCAAGGGACTGTAAATAACTGGTCAACATACGGAGGTGGTCAACAGAAGGAACTAGGGCTATTACACATTGAGTATATGTGGTGCATGTCCAGTCTGCGATCATTACGTCAACTTACAGAGGCGGTCAGTGTAGGGAGGCTATGAAGACTGAGGTTCTACTGTATATTGATGTTTTGTTTATGGTGGGATTTTCCCTAATAGATCAACTACACATTTCTTTTGGAATGATGAATTATTCATTTACCCCTTTAGAAAACAAAGATTACAAATTACCTATTTAAATATTTACTAGATAGAGTATGTACTATAGGATACTATGTAAGTATTTAGTAAATTACTTATTTACTAAATTACTTATAATTTAGATTTCAAGTCAACTTTTAAAATACCTTTAAATCCTCTTATCTCCTTGTATTGCCCAATGATGAGAATCTGCCTCTTAGCATTTTGCCAGAATGCCCCGTAATATCTACAAATCCAAGTGTAGTAAATAGTGAGAGAAAGTGGGGACGGTACAAGGAGGGAAAGATCATAGTTAACCAACAAAAAATGTTCTTCAGAAATTATTCTTGTTCATATAAAAAAATACTAAGTTTTTAAAAAAATTTTATTTGCACCTTGCAGTTTTAAAATAGTTTTATCAAACACTGGCTGAGTTTTTAAGATGAGTGAGTTGCTTGCATTCCTATAGGGATTTCTTAGTAATCCTTTAAAAGGTTATGTATTTTGTTTTCTACAAGTGTAATTGTTTTCAGACCATTATCCTTAAAATTGCATTCCCACACTCTTATCTAGCAGACATTAGTAACTCACGTAGAATCAGAGAATCAGGGTTTTTTAAATACATGTGTTAACATGTATGACTGCCTAATTTAAAAAGTAGAATTGAAAGCTTTATTTAGTCCTTTACTTGATTTTTAGTTATTGGCTCTTAGCAAAATAGATCTTTAATGTACATATTCTATGAAAATCTAATATACCTTTTTTATAGAAAGAACTGAGAACTATTATTTGACATTATAATTTTTAAAACCTTCCCTATAGTTAAGGAATTGTATAATATTAGTACTTGTTCTACATACTTTATGACTTACAAGCTAGTTTTTAAACGTAAAAGTTAAGAGTAACTTCAGAATAAAGACTTTCTCCTAAAATGTTTTAATTGAGAACAAAGGACTTTTAGTAAGTAATGCTATTCATGCTTTTATATATTTTTAAGTTTCCACTTCAATCAGGGAGTTTGCTCTTGTTATGTATATGGAGGTTATAGTTGGCTCCAATTTATAACCATCTGTTATTTCCATATAATAAAGAAAGAAACGAGCTGCAGATTCACACTGATTGCCATACCATATAATTTGTTGTACTATGTAGAAAATCCCAGATTATGATTAACTATTACTTCTGTAGCCATAAAAGGAATCCTAGGACCACCCAAATACTGTCTTCTGCAGTTCAAATATTGTCCAAAATGTTTTGTCAGTGAAAAAATGTGAAGGTCCAATTAGTTCTAATAGCTGAAATAAGATAATATTTATTATATTAGGTGTTATATTTCCAATCCTAGGTATTTTGGTCCATTAAACTAGGCATTAGGAGGCACAATTACAAACTTAATCTATATTTGATTATCCACAACATTTTTATATTTGTTTTTTTTTTTTTTTTTTGAGACAGAGCCTCAAGCTATCCCCCTGGGTAGAGTGCCATGGCATCACAGCTCATAGCAACCTCCAACTCCTGGGTTCAAGCGAGTTTCCTGCCTCCGTCTCCCAAGCAGCTGGGACCACAGGCACCCGCCACAACGCCCGGCCATT
>CAUYQV010037960.1:0-14200 GCA_963574575.1 Galagoides demidoff
TGGCCAGGCGTTGTGGCGGGCGCCTGTGGTCCCAGCTACTTGGGAGGCGGAGGCAGGAGACTCGCTTGAGCCCAGGAGTTGGAGGTTGCTATGAGCTGTGATGCCATGGCACTCTACCCAGGGGGATAGCTTGAGGCTCCATCTTAAAAAATAAAAAAATAAAAAAAAATAAACATAAGGAGCAGAAAGTTGCTCCTGGGCGGCACCTGTGGCTCAAAGGAGTAGGGCCCTGGCCCCATATGCCGGAGGTGGTGGGTTCAAACCCAGCCCTGGCCAAAGAAAAAACATGCTCCCCTTTCAAGTAGGTAGTCTCTCAATATAGAGAAGTATGTGGTCTCTCAATATAGAGTTTCCACTGAAGGCAGTGGTCTGAATGGATAGTTAACTTGATGTGATCGTGCAGCCACATAAATATCCAGGCTCCACACACAGGTACCTGGCAGGCTGGCAATCTTTATTTTTTTGAGACAGAGTCTCACTTTGTCATCCTTGGTAGAGTGTTGTGGTGTCTAACTCACAGCAACCTCAGACTCTTGGTCTCAAGTGATTCTCTTGCCTCAGCCTCCCAAGTAGTGAAACTACAGGCACCTGCCACAACACCTGGCTATTTTTAGAGACAAAGTCCTGCCCTGGCTCAGGCTTGTCTCAACCCTGTGAATTCAGGCAGTCCACCCACCTCAACCTCCCAGAATGCTAGGATTACAGGTGTGAGCCACCGCACCTGGCCTTTTTTTTTTTTTTTTTTTGAGACAAAGTGTTAACTCTATTGCCCTGGGTAGAGTGCTGTGGCATCATCATAGCTCACAGCAAGCTCAAACTCCTAGACTCAAGCAATCCTCCAGCCTCAGCCTCCTGAATAGCTAGGACTACGTGCACCCACTACAACACCCAGGTAGTTTTTCTATATTTAGTAGAGCTGGGGTCTCGATCTTGCTCAGGTAGTCTTGAACTCCTGAGCTCAAGCAATCCACCTGCCTCATCTTCCTAGAGTGCTAGGATTATAGGTGTGAGTCACTGCTCCAGCCCAGAAATCTTGAGAGTTGCATGGCCAGAAATAACCTCTGGCACCATCAGAGCTTCCAGTGTGTCTGGAGCTACTCCAGTCTCAGGCCCCCATATTTAACTGAAGTCATAAGGAAGAAAAAATTGGAATTGCTTCCCTTCCCATCTCCAGGGATTCCCCACTCTTCTCTAAGCTTAATGTTTTGGGGGTTTTTTGAGACCAAGTCTCACTGTTGCCCTGGGAAGAGTGCTGTGGCATCATAGCTCATAGCAACCCCAAACGCTTAGACTCAAACAATCCTTTTGTCTCAGCCTACTGAGTAGCTGGGACTATAGGCATCCACAATGATGGCAAACTATTTTTAGAGATGGGGCTCTTGCTCTAGCTCAGACGAGTCTTGGAACTGCTGAGCTCAAGCAACCCATCCGTCTTAGCCTCCCAGAGTATTGGGATTTCAGGCATGAGCCACCGCCCTGGTCCTAATCTTCTGTAAGCTTGAGGCAGATGTGCTTCCCTCTAGCAGTTGCCCATATGCAGGGGAACAGCTCAAGAACACAATGATGTGCAGTGCCAGGGCCAGGCTGCCTCTGCCATGCACTGTCCTGTGCCTTCATCTCATCTCGGACACAAATAATAATAGGACCTACTTCACAGGCTTATTACAAAAACTGACTTAAAAGATAGAAATGGGGCGGCACCTGTGGTTCAGTGAGGAGGGCACCGGCACCATATACTGAGAGTGATGGGTTTGAACGCAGCCCTGGCCAAACTGCAATAAAAAAAATAGCCAAGCACTGTAGTGGCTGCTCGGAGTCCCAGCTACTTGGGAGGCTGAGGCAGGGGAATCATCTAAGCCCAGGAGTTGGAGGTTGCTATGAACTGTGGTATATACCACAGCACTCTACTGAGGGTGACAAAATGAGACTCTGTCTCTTAAAAAAAAAAAAAAAAAATAGAAATGAAGTATACATTGTAGGCCAGACACCATGCTAGGTTCTGTGAATATGACCTCCAGCAAGTCTGACACGAACTTTTCCCTTAGGGATTATTGCCTCTGCCATGCCTTCCACCTTCAGCCCAGGTTCATCATCCAGGGTCCTTCTAAGCCCAGGGCTGTGGCAGGGCCTGGTGCCCTGATTGTGCCCTGTGAAGGGTGGCAGGTAACGGCTTCAGGGCCCCATGGTGGAGGTCAGACACTGGCCTCTGAGCGCCCTCTGTTGGTAGAACTCTGACTGGAAGAGTTCACTACTTGGGCCCTCACAGACATCTGGAGACCCGGGACACTGCCCCTCAACAGAGCACTGCCCTTTAAACCCTCCTCTGCCTCCATGACAGACACCCAGGATAAAGCTGCCCTGAACCCTCCATCTTCTGCTTTGGGCTCTTGCAGCTGAGTAAATATTTTTCCTACCTCTTTGCTTGCATTCATGTTCAGTTACATATAATAAAAAAAAAAAAAACCTAATTAATCAGCCATATAACAAGAAAAAGACAGAACGGCTTTCATATAGTATGGGAAGACTGTTCTTGATTTATCTGAGAAGATGGTTTGATAAAATACTGCATATCTCTATAGAGGAGAGTCCGTTTTTGAGCTGTGCACCTTTGAGAGCATGTGGGCTCCCGAAGATGGAAAGTGCCATGTAAGTGCTAAGCTATTCAGCTTCCAAGGCAAGAGAAGATGTTTATCTTATTCATCCCTCTTTTATTTGTAAAATCTTTTTTGTCTCCTGGCAGGTGATCATTTTTTTTCCTGGAAACCAATTAGCTACTAAAATTAAACATGCTTCTCTTTAAATTAATCCTTTTCATAAAATGGTCTTAAAATTGGCCTTGGCTTTTCAGAGTAAGTAGCTGACCTAGTTGTAATTAGAGATGCGTTTGGACTCTCCCTTTCTCCCACCTCGGCATTCCTCCACCCTTCCCCCACTGCGGCCAGGTGCTATATACCTCTGGGCTTTCAGCCACAGCCAGCTGCATCTTGGCAAAGACCATAAGGTCCTCTCTGGGACAGCCATCAGATTATCTGGTTCCCTTGCCCAAGTGCATTGATGGCAACTGGCAGAGTTTTAATCACTGTAAATTCAGGTGACGGTCAGATTAGCCAGGAGAGAGGATGCCTGCTGGTTGTTTTGCAGTGATGTATTGTTTATGGGATTAAGTTGAGAATGGCCCAGGGTGTCAGCTGATATTTATTACTATAAGCTGTCTCAGCTGTTCAGGTTCAGCTAGATCCATGGCCACAGGAAATGTGGGACTCGGTGGTGTGGCATGTATGGCTGATATGTGCAAATGTGGCTGGGACCTCAGTGAGCATGTGTTAACAAATGTAGGGGAAAGATTTTGTTCTGGGCTACTTCGGGGACTCCGCATACCCCTCAGGGTTGGGGAAACTCTGGGGAAGGGGAGAGTGTCCAGGTGTGGCTCCAAAAGGAGTTGAAAAGGAGGTCACCTCTGACAGGCCTGGCATCCATGAGAAATCGTGCCACCTGCCAGGTGGCTGTAATGATTGTGAGGTTTTTGCCTCTGTCCCCCTCCAGCCTTCAGAGAGGGCACTTTCAAGGTCACTGTGCCTTTAAGGGAACCTTCTCCCCAGTCCCTCTGCTTAAAGCTGTAAGAAATAGGCCAGGCCCTTTTAAACCTATCTGTACTGCTGCAGGAAGAGAAATAAATGCGTATTGCCCTAGTGTGTTTCTAGCAACACACACTGCAGCGGGTTTGTTTTTCCAAAAAGAAATTTAATTTAACCCAAGTGTACACTGTCACACTGTAAACACACTGGGGCACCAGAAGGGTGGCTTATTGAATTTAATGCCCTAGCAAAGGTCAGCTTTTAGAAAAAGCCAAAAATGGCTGGAATCTTTCCTGATAGCTCTTCAATCAGGCCTTGGATCCAAGCAGATGTGTTTATTTTTTCAGAAGGGAGTTCCTGAGGACCGATCTCAAGTTCAGAAGCTGGGCACTCCCCCTCCCATCTCCCTCTCTGGTTCTCTGAGACCTCCTTCCTCCCAGAGGTCACTGTCCCTGGTCACCCAGGTGGGCCCCTGGGGCAAGCAAACTCCCTGGATCTGGTGGTCTGGGAGGGAGGACCCAGGACTCCGCCATCCCTCCCTTCAGGCTGGAATGTGTGGTGCCTTTCTTATAACTAACCTGCATTTCTCTGCCTATTTCCTTCAAAGGATGGCATGAACTGGGTCTGCAAAAATGTCAATGCAAAGAAGAAGTAAAATCTAGACAAATGGAGATGCAGGAGCTGTGGGAGCCGAATTCGGTCCTGAAAAACACTAATTTGCTGCTTTCTGACCAAATGTTTTTCCATCTGTGTACAGCTACAGCTGTTTGAAGAGAGGGAACAACACAGTTTAAAAAGAATCCCCATTCCAGCAGTAGATTTAACTGATCTCTGAGGTTCAGTATCATTTTTCAAATAAAGGAATTATATTATTTCCTCTGCATAATTGAAATAGTGTTAAATGTCTCAAAGCACATGATTAGAAAATGAGATCTTTTAAATGAGCAAGAGATTGCACTGCAGTTTAGACGATTCCAGTGGGCTTTTTTTCTTAAAAAAAAAAAAAAGAAGAAGAAGAAGAAAAAGAGGAAGCAGCAGCTTATGCTGAGTTCATTTATTTACTGACCTGTCCCTTACATTCCCTCCATGGTTTTGAAACCACAGACAGTGTTTGCTGGTGCTGGTCACTGATTTTTACCATCACCAACTGACCCAAGGCTTTAGTCTGTTCAGCAGGAAGCTACTGGGGAGGGGTGGGGAAGGAATAGCAGATGATTAAACCATCTTGTCATGCAGTAGGAGGCTATGTGTGTAATCCTTACCCTTTGGTCAGGAAAAGAAAAATCCTTTCTTGCAAACAAGTCACTACAGAAACATACCCCATCCCCATCCCCATCCCCATCCCCCCTAGCCAGCCACACAGGGAAGGAAATTCTTATGACTTTTGACTGTAATGACATCTGGAATGTAAGGAGAGGTGGGAGGTTTAATTCCAGAAAAATTACAAGGTCCTTAAAAAGCCCTCACATGGAGGGCTCAGGCGAGCGTAAACAGGCTTTCTCCAGCTCAGTGGAGCAGTGAGCAGCCGACTCTGGGATTAGCTGGCTTCTCCACTGCGGTCCCACAGAAGAGGCTTCTAAAGCTCAAAGAATTCTGTGTTTAAAAGATCACAATAGACCTCTGCTATCAGATTTAAAAAATAAATGCATCTTTACCATGAACCTGCTCCACTGAGAAAAGCCAGGCAGATCGATTTTTAGAAGAGATCGATTTTTACAGTGCTGGCAAGTTGGTGATACGGGCTGCTCAAGGCTGAAGAGGGGCTGCTGCTGGGGAGAACATGGAGGTGTGTGAACACAGGAGTCCTGCCCAGAGAGCCAGAGTCACTGCAGCTGTGGGTTTCCTCTGCTTCTCTCCAGCAAAATGGGTCCTCTGTTGAGTGACTGGGGAAGAATGGCAGAGGGCTTCTTCTGCCCCTCCTTGCAAAAAGAGCTTGTTTCCCTGGGCCTGCAGAAATCCCCAGCTTCAAACATGGGAAAGCAGGCCAGAGCATCGCCCAGCTCCTGAATTAAACTCTGTTCTGGTGCCTGAACTCAGGGGTTTTCAGAGAATGAATAAGAGACTGTCCAGTGCCTGGTGGGTCTGGGAGGCCAGCTGCCTTCTCATCCTGGGGGGTGGCCCTTCCCAAACCCTCCAAGGCATGTGAGCAGATTGAAGGGGCCACTCCAGCCCCAGCCCTCAGTGCTCAGCTTTTTCTGGACAAGTTATTCATTAGAGACTTGAAGCATGGCCACATTCAAAGGTGGTCTGGGGTGAAAGTCATTAACAAAGGTGCCCTGGAGTTGCTGTGGACAGACCTGTAAGGACTTGCAAGACAAAAGAAAGTGAGGTCTTTTAAACCACAGAACTAGTTGTTCCCTGCAACCTCCTCCACAGACCTCTGGCTCTCCCAAGCTCCTCTCTCGCTTTGAACAGAGACAACACAGGATGATAAGGAGTCAGAAATCCCCCTTCTGGGGCAGCATCTGTGGCTCAAAGGAGTAGGGCGCTAGCCCCATATGCTGGAGGTGGTGGATTCAAACCCAGCCCCAGCCAAAAACTGTAAAAAAAAAAAGAAATCCCCTTCTGCCAGGCTGGAAATAAATGTGGCTCCAGTCCTTGAAAATTGTTTTTCCTTCCCGATAGGGCATCCGAGATGTTATCTGGGGGCAAAATGCCCTCTTTGAGGTCTGCAGTTTTGGAATACTGCAATAGAGAACTTTGACTCTGGCAGTGGATTGTCTGTAAAATATTTTTATTCTTTTACCACCAACTTCAGGAACTATTTTAAAGAGCCCTCCCAAGGCCTCAGCTGGCAGAAGCCACTTGTCCTCCTCTGATAAGGGCCTCTAAATGTTCAGATCTCCTTCTCAGCTGCAGAAACACAGACATGTGGACATCACACACTTTCATCTTCCCTCTGAGCCTTAGTGACCCCTCCCCAGGCTCAGGGGATAGATGAGAGAATTCTGGAAAACACAGGAGTTTGAAAGATCCCATTTGTGAAAACAAAATGCGTTTAAAGTACCTTTTCCTTTCCCTAGTCTGGTCTCCGCCCCCTGTGGCCAAGAATTTGAAAGTAGAAAGGAGATACCCTTTTCCCCTGTCCTCCCCCAGTGAGTCTCAGTGAGACTTTTGCCCTTACCATCCCATCTGGATGTGCTGGGGAGAGGGTTGAGGGCCAGAGGGCAGGAAAGGCCTGGGACAGGCCCTTGACATGTCCTCAAGCCAGTTGTGGGAAAAACTTGAGTCCTCCCCTCCTCCCAACCTACCCTGCACGGCTGCTTTTGGCTGGATTCTCTGCGCCCAGTGCAATACACCCTTTCCCCTTCACTCTCCCTTGGTTTCTATGGAAACAAGGGTGTCATTGATGTGGGCTGAGCAGGGGAACATGTCGGTGCACAGCTGAAAGTCAGCGATTATGCCGGCGGTTAGAAATGTGCCAGGGTTAAAGGAGTACATAGCTCCCACGACTGCTGAGAGGACATAGTCCTGCCCCCTCCCATTCTCCCTCCCTCCCTCCATCTCCACTTCTCTCTCCTGGCTTTTGACAAATTTCTTTTTTCCCCTCTGGACTAAAGTAGTGGCTATTTTTATGCCACTCTGCACCCCACCCTCACTGTTGGCCGCTCCTTATCCAGCCTGGCCTGGAGGGTGACACCATGTCACCCTCACCAGGACTCATCCCTCGATTCCCGTCAGATTTTGCTTTGATTTCCCTTTCCTTTCCTTCTCAGGGACCAGTTCTTACTTCCTTTTATTTTTAGCTCTGCACTCCATGTGGTTTGAGGGTTCAGTCTGATCCGTCTAAAGGTTCTTTTTTTATAATCCCTTTTGAAAATGATAATCAAAGGAAGGGACGCGGTGTTTGGTCATGTGGAAAACTCAATGTATAATTTAGATGTCTGTCAAAAATCCGACAAATAAAATTTAGCTGAAATGAAAGCAAGCTGGAATGTGTTGTGTTCTTTGCTGAAGCTCAGAGAGGGCCTGAAATGTGTTTGTCCTTTTAGAGGTTAGCTTTCCTCAAGGTGTTTTTTTAAGAAGGGTATATATAATACAACAACAATAACAATAATAGTAGCCCTTTATTAAGCCCCTCCTACATGCCAGGCACTTGACATACATCATGGGGCAGCTTTAGTCCCACTTTGCAGTGGAGGAAATGGAAGCATTTGCCTCAGTTAAGGAATTTGCCAGAAATCCTAGAGCTGTTAAGTGCAGGTGGACCCTGGAGTGAATGCTCAGCAAGCTGCCACCTCTGAGAATGCTGGCCTCTTGCCCAGCAGTCTCATCCTCCAGGCTCCTTCCCCCCTCCTTTCCCTTTTGCTTAGCCTTCCCTCCTCATCCCCAAGGGTCTCCTCTAGCCATACTGCTTCCCTGGGGTTCCCTGTTCTCAAAGCAACACAACCATAGATTGTGTTCTGTCCTTTGCACATGTCCAATCCCAAAGACAGAAAATAGAGAGAAGACATAATTAGAAAAGTTAGGGCCTGGCTGGGCACCTGTAGCTCAAGCAGCTAAAGTGCTAGCCACATACACCAGAGCTGGCAGGTTCAAATCCAACCCGGGCCTGCCAAACAACAATGACAACTACAACAAAAAAATAGCTGGGTGTTGTGATGGGTGCCTATGGTACCAGCTACTTGGGAGGTTGAGGCAAGAGAATCGCTTAAGCCCAGGAGTTGGAGGTTGCGATGAGCTGTGATGCCATTGTACTCTACCCAGGGTGACAGCTTGAGGCTCTGTCTCAAAAAAAAAAAAAAAAGAAAAAGAAAGAAAGAAAGAAAGAAAGAAAAAAAGAAAAGTTACAGCCTGCAGGGCAACTTGCAATTACCTTGTACCTAGCACTGGTTCATATTTATTTATTTATTTTTGAGACAGAGTCTCACTTTGTGGCCCTGACCTCAATAGAGTGTCAAGCAAGGCATCACAGCTCACAGCAACCTCATACTGGGGCTCAAGTGATTCTCTTGCTTTAGCCTCCCCAGTAGTTGGGACTACAGGCACCCGACACAATGTCCAGATATTTTTAGAGATGAGGTCTCACTCTGGGCTCAGGCTGGTCTTGAACTCTTGAGCTCAGGCAATCCACCTGCCTTGGCCTCCCAGAGTGCTGTGATTATAGATGTAAGCCACCAGGCCCAGCCTTAGGTCCTCATTTTATTTTTTTTTATTCTTTTTTTTTTTTTTGTAGAGACAGTCTTACTTTATCGCCCTCAGTAGAGTGCTGTGGTGTCACACAGCTCACAGCAACCTCCAACTCCTGGGCTTAAGCGATTCTCTTGCCTCAGCCTCCCAAGTAGCTGGGACTATAGGCACCCACCACAACGCCTGGTTATTTTTTTGTTGCAGTTTGGCTGGGGCCATGTTTGAACCCACCACCCTCGGTATATGGGGCTGGTGCCCTACCCACTGAGCCACAGGCACCACCCAGGTCCTCATTCTGTTCGTTTTTGTTTTTGTTTTTTTTTTTTGGCCATGGCTGAGTTTGAACCCACCACCTCCGGCACCTCCATGCCTGGTGCCCTACTCCTTTGAGCCACAGGTGCCTTCCCAGTCATCATTCTATTTATTGATTTTTGAAATAGAGTCTCACTCTGTTGCCCTAGGCTGAGTGCAATGGCGTCATCATAGCTCATAGCAACATCAAACTCTTAGGCTCAAGGGATCCTTTTGCTTCAGCTTCTCAAGTAGCTAGGACTATGGGTACTAGCCACAATCCCCAGCTAGTTTTTCTATTTTTAGTAGAGACAGGTCTAACTCTTGCTCAGACTGTTCTAGAACTCCTAAACTCCAGCAATTCACATGCCTCAGCCTCCCAGGGTTAAGATTACAGGCATGAGCCACCGCATCTGTTTCTGGGTTCTCATTTTATTCACTTTTGTTTGTTTGTTTGTTTATTTTTGAGAGAGAGTCTCACTCTGTTGCCCTGGGTAGAGTGCCATGATGTCATCATAGCTCACAGCAACCTCAATTCCTGGGTTCAAGCGATCTTCCTGTCTCAGCCTCCCAAATACCTGGAACTACAGGCACCCACCATACCTGGCTACTCTTTCTATTTTTAGTAGAGATAGGGTCTTGCTCTTGCTCAGGCTGGTCTCGGACTCCTGAGCTCAGGCGGTCCACATGCCTGGGCCTCCCAGCATGCTAGGATTACAGGTATGAGCCACCATGCCCAGCGCACAGTCCTCATTTTAAATAGGGTGCAGGGAAAGACTCATCCAAAGTCACACGGTAGGTAGTAGAGGAGCAGCAGTCCACAGCTCTGCCCTCCAGAGCACAAGAGATTCTTGTCCCTTTCAGCAGTCTAGAGACACAGCAGCACAGCTGGCCCCAAAGGCCTGCCTTTGAAAGGTGAGCCGTTGGCAGAAGCAAAGGGGAGCTAGAGGCAGGAGGAGACAGATGGTCTAAGACTGCCAGATAAATTATAAGATATTCATTTAAACTTGAGTTTCAGGCTCAGCGCCTGTGGCTCAAGCAGCTAAGGTGCCAGGCACATACACCTGAGCTGACGGGTTCAAATCCAGCTTGGGCCTGCCAAACAACAATGACGGCTGCAGCCAAAAAATAGCCAGGCGTTGTGGCAGGCGCCTGTAGTCCCAGCTACTTGGGAGGCAGAGGCAGGAGACTCGCTTGAGCCCAGGAGTTTGAGGTTGCTGTGAGCTACAGCACTCTACCCAGGGGGATAGCTTGAGGCTCTGTCTCAAAATAAATAAATAAAAATAAACTTGAGTTTCAGGTAAATAATAAATAGAGTTTAATTCAAGTATATACTGTACAATATTGGGGACATCATTATAATTATAATACTCAAAATAATTCATTGTCTGCAATTCAATTTTTTTTTTGCAGTTTTTTTTTTTTTTTTGCCTGGGGCTGGGTTTGACACAGTCTGGCATATGGGGCTGGCACCCTACTCCTTTAGCCACAGGCACCGCCCTGCAATTCAAATTTTTTTCTTTTTTTTTTTTTTTTGTTGCAGTTTGACTGGGGCCAGTTTTGAACTGCCACCCTCAGTGTATGGGACGGGCACCTGACTCACTGAGACACAGGCGCTGCCCTCTGCAATTCAAATTTAACTGCCCATCCTGGATTTTTGGTTTTGTTTCAATAATCTGGAAACCCTACCCAAGACATTCCATAAAGGGGCAGTGCAGTACAATTAAAAAATGTAGGCTCAGGCTTGGCACCTGTGGCTCAAGTGGCTAAGGCACCAGCCACATACACCTAAGGTGGCAGGTTTGAATTCAGCCCGGGCCCACCAAACAACAATGATGGCTACAACCAAAAAAACAGCCGAGCGTTGTGGTGGGAGCCTGTGGTCCCAGCTATTTGGGAGGCTGAGGCAGGAGACTCACTTGAACCCAGGAGTTGGAGGTTGCTGTTAGCTGTTATGCCACAGCACTCTACCCGGAGGAAAGCTTGAGGCTCTGTCTCAAAAAAAAAAAAAAAATGTAGGCTCCCCACCCATAATTCAGTGGTGGGTTCAAATCTGGGGCTGATGGGTTCAAACTCGGCCTGAGCCTGCTAAACAAACAAAAAGTGTATTCTGTGGGCCAGGCAGAATGGATCATGCCTGTAATCCTAGCACTCTGGGAGGCTGAGGCAGGTAGATTGTTTGAGCTCCGCAGTTCAAGACCAGCCTGAGTAAGAGTGAGGCCCCATCTCTACTAAAAATAGAAAAACTAGGCCAGGTGCGGTAGCTCACGCCTGTAATCCTAGCACTCTGGGAGGCCAAGGCAGGTAGATTGATTAAGCTCAGGAGTTTAAGACCAGCCTGAGCCAGATCGAGACCCACTCTACTAAAAAATAGTAAAGCTGAGGCAAGATGATCACTTGAGCCCAGGAGTTTAAGGTTGCTGTGAGCTATGATGTCACAGCACTCTACCAAGGGCAACAAAGTGAGACTCTGTCTCAAAAAGAAAAAAAAAAAGCAAAACTAGTTAGGCATTGTGGCTGGTGCCTGTAGTCCCAGCTACTTTGAAGCAGAGGAAAGAGTATTGTTTGAACACAAGAGTTTGAGGTTGCTGTGAGCTATGACATAGGGCACCCACCAAGGGTAACAAAGTAAGACTCTGTCTCAAAAAAATAAAAAAAGTATATTCTATGGAGTCAGAGAGGTTTGATTCTTCCTCATCCATAAATCAGTTCTGTGATCTTGAACAAATTACTTCTTCTCTTCCAGTCCTGCCTCTTCATCTGTGACGTGAAACTGAAATGGTAGGGAGATTTAAAAGATCTAATATAGGCAGCACCTCTAGTTCAGTGGGTAGGGCGCTGGCCACAAATACTGAGGGTGGGAGTTTGAACCTAGCCCAGGCCAGCTAAAACAACAATGACAACTGCAACCAAAAAATAGCGGGGCATTGTGACCAGTGCCTGTAGTCCAGCTACTTGGGAGGCTGAGGCAAGAGAATTGCTTAAGCCCAAGAGTTTGAGGTTGCTGTGAACTGTGATGACATAGCACTCTACTGGGGGTGACAAAGTGAGACTCTGTCTCAAAAAAAAAGAAACTCCAGAATCCAGGCCTTCCAGGCACTCAAGACTTCTGCCCACCATCTTCCCTCCCCATGATTTTCAAGGCAACAAATGAGCCAAGCAGTGGCCAGAAGCCTTCCTGCAGGGGCTGGCAGCGCCCTCTTCCCAGGGCTCCCAGGGCTCCTAGGGCCACCCCAGTCACACCTCCTGCAATTACATTTGTAATTGGGAAAGGCTCTTGTCAGAGGTTCCTGATTGGCTCCGGGCAAAAACACAGTTTAGCGCTCAGTCAAGCTGCATTTCAGGGCCTCTATCTCTTTCTCTCCCGCCTCATTCCCCTTAATTGCAATCTGTTCTGTAATTTCCTTTCCCAACACTGCAAAACACAGAAGCTGCAGCCACCAAGAGCAGGGCAGGGAGGAGGGAAAGAGCTCCAGCTCCCTGCAGTGATTGTGTTGGTCCAATACTCTCTATGGGTGTGTGTGTCCAGAACCATCCATAGCACACATGTAGATACAGTCAACAACCAGGCTGCTTCACTGTGCCAGACTAGGGGAAAATTGTTAAGGAGTTACCTACCTGTACCAGGTTATCTCATTTAATCCTTACAAAAACGTGTGTGTGTGTGTGTGTGTGTGTGTGTGTGTGTGTGTATGTGAGAGAGAGAGAGAGAGAGAGATGCTTTGTTGCCCACACATGAGGGCAGGGCATGATTATAGCTCACAGCAACCTTGGACTTCTGGGCTCCAGCAATCCTCCTGCCTCAGCCTCCCAAGTAGCTGGGACTACAGGCACCTGCTAGGACACCTGGCTAATTTTTCTATTTTCGTAAAGTTGGGGTCTCACTATGTTGCTCAGGCTGGTCTGGAACTCCTGGCCACAAGCAATCCTCCTTTGTCTCTGCCTCCCACCCAGAGTGTTTTTGTTTGTTTGTTTTTGAGACAGAGCCTCAAGCTATCACCCTGGGTAGAGTGCTGTGGCATCACAGCTCACAGCAACCTCAAACTCCTTGGCTCAAGCAATTCTCCTGCCTCCACCTCCCAAGTCGCTGGGACTACAGGCACCTGCCACAATGCTGGGCTATTTTTTGGTTGCAGCCGTCATTGTTTGGCAGGCCCAGGCTTGATTTGAACCTGCCAGCTCGGGTGTATGTGGCTGGTGCCTTAGTCCCTTGAGCCACAGGCACAGAACCTGTTTGTTTTTTTGAGACAGAGTTTCACTATGTCGCCCTCAGTAGACTGCTGGGCCCCAAGTTCATACCATAATACCCTTTTTCCCTTTCGGCTTCTGCAGCTCTGCTCTCAGAAAAGGAGTTAAGGGGGCGGTGCCTGTGGCTCAATGGGTAGGGCACCAGCCCCATATACCAAGGGTGGTGGGTGCAACAACAACAAAAAAAAATAGCCAGGCATTGTAATGGGCACCTGTAGTCTCAGTTACTCAGGAGGCAGAGGCAAGAGAATCACCTAAGCCCAAGGAGTTGGAGGTTGCTGTGAGCTGTGATCATGGTACTCTACTGATGGTTAATAAGTGAAACTCTGTCTCAAAAAAAAAAAAAAAAAGAAAGAAAGAAAAGGAGTTAAGTTAAGGGATCCCCTGCATAAAGGAACATGGAGAGGTTTCTTTTCCACAGTGACTAGCAGTGTCCCAGGGACAAAAAAGACTTTGCTAAAAGAAATGAAATATTGGCTCGGCGCCTGTGGCTCAAATGGCTGGGGTGCCAGCCGCATACACCTGAGCTGGCAGGTTCGAATCCAGCATGGGTCCGCCAAACAACAATGACAGCTGCAACCAAAAAATGGCCAGGCATTGTGGCAGGAACCTGTGGTACCATCTACTTGGGAGGCTGAGGCAAGAGAATCACTTAAGCCCAGGAGTTGGAGGTTGCTGTGAGCTGTGATGACATGGCACTCTACCCAGGGGGACAGCTTGAGGCTCTGTCTCAAAAAAAAAAAAAAGGCTCGGGGCCTGTGGCTCAATCGGCTAAGGCGCCAGCCACGTACACCTAAGGTGGCGGGTTCGAATCTCCAGCCTGGGCCCGCCAAACAACAATGATGGCTGCAACCAAAAAATGGCCGGGCGTTGTGGTGGGCGCCTGTGGTCCCAGTTACTTGGGAGGTGGAGGCAGGAGACTCGCTTGAGCCCAGGAGTTGGAGGTTGCTATGAGC